>BJCG01002777.1:0-47388 GCA_005406145.1 Prunus yedoensis
ATTTTCCAATTTCTTACACCTATTGATTTCGGATCGATTCCAAAACTTGGGCAACATCTTAATAAGGAGTCATTTGGTGAGTTTGATGAATCCAATCGCTAGAACAATTGAAAAAACCACACCACTCCATGTAAGGAACAACTGGGTGCGAACTTGATTGTCCAATTTCTTACACCTATTGATTTCGGATCGATTCCAAAACTTGGGCAACATCATAATAAGGTGGAAGGAGTCATTTGGTGAGTTTGGAGTGAAATCCAATCGCTAGAACTATTGAAAACACCAACCACTCCATGTAAGGAACGAACTGGGTGCGAACTTGAATTGTCCAATTTCTTACAGCTATTGATGTTGGATCGATTCAAAACTTGGGCAACATCATAATAATGTGGGAGGAGCTCATTTGGTGAGTTTGGAGTGAAATCCAATAGCTAGAACTAAGCAAAACACCAACCACTCCATGTAAGGAACGAACTGGGTGCGAACTTGAATTGTCCAATTTCTTACACCTATTGATTTCGGATCGATTCAAAACTTGGGCAACATCATAATAAGGTGGAAGGAGTCATTTGGTGAGTTTGGAGTGAAATCCAATCGCTAGAACTATGAAAAAACCAACCACTCCATGTAAGGAACGAACAGGGTGCGAACTTGAATTGTCCAATTTCTTACACCTATTGATTTCGGATCGATTCCAAAACTTGGGCAACATCATAATAAGGTGGAAGGAGTCATTTGGTGAGTTTGGAGTGAATCCAATAGCTAGAACTAAGCAAAACACCAACCACTCCATGTAAGGAACGAACTGGGTGCGAACTTGAATTGTCCAATTTCTTACAGCTATTGATTTTGGATCGATTGCCAAAACTTGGGCAACATCATAATAAGGTGGGAGGAGTCCTTTTGTGAGTTTGGAGTGAAATCCAATAGCTAGAACTAAGCAAAACACCAACCACTCCATGTAGGAACGAACAGGGTGCGAACTTGAATTGTCCAATTTCTTACACCTATTGATTTCGGATCGATTCCAAAACTTGGGCAACATCATAATAAGGTGGAAGGAGTCATTTGGTGAGTTTGGAGTGAAATCCAATCGCTAGAACTATGCAAAAACCAACCACTCCATGTAAGGAACGAACAGGGTGCGAACTTGAATTGTCCAATTTCTTACACCTATTGATTTCGGATCGATTCCAAAACTTGGGCAACATCATAATAAGGTGGAAGGAGTCATTTGGTGAGTTTGGAGTGAAATCCAATAGCTAGAACTAAGCAAAACACCAACCACTCCATGTAAGGAACCAAACTGGGTGCGAACTTGAATTGTCCAATTTCTTACAGCTATTGATTTTGGATCGATTGCAAAACTTGGGCAACACATAATAAGGTGGGAGGACTCGTTTGGTGAGTTTGGAGTGAAATCCAATAGCTAGAACTAAGCAAAACACCAACCACTCCATGTAAGGAACGAACATGGGTGCGAACTTGAATTGTCCAATTTCTTACACCTATTGATTTCGGATCGATTCCAAAACTTGGGCAACATCATAATAAGGTGGAGGAGTCATTTGTTGAGTTTGGAGTGAAATCCAATAGCTAGAACTAAGCAAAACACCAACCACTCCATGTAAGAACGAACTGGGTGCGAACTTGAATTGTCCAATTTCTTACACCTATTGATTTCGGATCGATTCCAAAACTTGGGCAACATCATAATGAGGTGGGAGGAGTCATTTGGTGAGTTTGGAGTGAATCCAATAGCTAGAACTAAGCAAAACACCAACCATTCCATGTAAGGAACGAACAGGGTGCGAACTTGAATTGTCCAATTTCTTACACCTATTGATTTCGGATCGATTCCAAAACTTGGGAAACATCATAATACGGTGGAAGGAGTCATTTGGTGAGTTTGGAGTGAAATCCAATCCCTAGAACTATGCAAAACACCAACCACTCGATGTTAGGAAGGAACAGGGTGGGAACTTGAATTGTCCAATTTCTTACACCTATGGATTTCGGATCATTCCAAAACTTGGGCAACAACATAATAAGGTGGGAGGAGTCATTTGGTGATTTTGGAGTGAAATCCAATAGCTAGAACTAAGCAAAACACCAACCACTCCATGTAAGGAACGAACTGGGTGCGAACTTGAATTGTCCAATTTCTTACACCTATTGATTTCGGATCGATTCCAAAACTTGGGCAACATCATAATGAGGTCGGAGGAGTCATTTGGTGAGTTTGGAGTGAAATCCAATAGCTAGAACTAAGCAAAACACCAACCACTCCATGTAAGGAACGAACTGGGTGCGAACTTGAATTGTCCAATTTCTTACAGCTATTGATTTTGGATCGATTGCAAAACTTGGGCAACACCATAATAAGGTGGGAGGACTCGTTTGGTGAGTTTGGAGTGAAATCCAATAGCTAGAACTAAGCAAAACACCAACCACTCCATGTAAATAACGAACAGGGTGCGAACTTGAATTGTCCAATTTCTTACACCTATTGATTTCGGATCGATTCCAAAACTTGGGCAACATCATAATAAGGTGGAAGGAGTCATTTGGTGAGTTTGGAGTGCAATCCAATCGCTAGAACTATTGAAAAAACCAACCACTCCATGTAAGGAACGAATAGGGTGCGAACTTGAATTGTCCAATTTCTTACACCTATTGATTTCGGATCGATTCCAAAACTTGGGCAACATCATAATAAGGTGGAAGGAGTCATTTGGTGAGTTTGGAGTGAAATCCAATAGCTAGAACTAAGCAAAACACCAACCACTCCATGTAAGGAACGAACTGGGTGCGAACTTGAATTGTCCAATTTCTTACAGCTATTGATTTTGGATCGATTGCAAAACTTGGGCAACATCATAATAAGGTGGGAGGACTCATTTGGTGAGTTTGGAGTGAAATCCAATAGCTAGAACTAAGCAAAACACCAACCACTCCATGTAAGGAACGAACAGGGTGCGAACTTGAATTGTCCAATTTCTTACACCTATTGATTTCGGATCGATTCCAAAACTTGGGCAACATCATAATAAGGTGGAAGGAGTCATTTGGTGAGTTTGGAGTGCAATCCAATCGCTAGAACTATTGAAAAAACCAACCACTCCATGTAAGGAACGAACAGGGTGCGAACTTGAATTGTCCAATTTCTTACACCTATTGATTTCGGATCGATTCCAAAACTTGGGCAACATCATAATAAGGTGGAAGGAGTCATTTGGTGAGTTTGGAGTGAAATCCAATAGCTAGAACTAAGCAAAACACCAACCACTCCATGTAAGGAACCAACTGGGTGCGAACTTGAATTGTCCAATTTCTTACACCTATTGATTTCGAATCGATTCCAAAACTTGGGCAATAACATAATAAGGTGGGAGGATTCATTTGGTGATTTTGGAGTGAAATCCAATAGCTAGAACTAAGCAAAACACCAACCACTCCATGTAAGGAACCAACTGGGTGCGAACTTGAATTGTCCAATTTCTTACAGCTATTGATTTTGGATCGATTGCAAAACTTGGGCAACATCATAATAAGGTGGGAGGACTCATTTGGTGAGTTTGGAGTGAAATCCAATAGCTAGAACTAAGCAAAACACCAACCACTCCATGTAAGGAAAGAACTGGGTGCGAACTTGAATTGTCCAATTTCTTACACCTATTGATTTCGGATCGATTCCAAAACTTGGGCAACATCATAATGAGGTGGGAGGAGTCATTTGGTGAGTTTGGAGTGAAATCCAATAGCAAGAACTAAGCAAAACACCAACCATTCCATGTAAGGAACGAACAGGGTGCGAACTTGAATTGTCCAATTTCTTACACCTATTGATTTCGGATCGATTCCAAAACTTGGGAAACATCATAATACGGTGGAAGGAGTCATTTGGTGAGTTTGGAGTGAAATCCAATCCCTAGAACTATTGAAAACACCAACCACTCGATGTAAGGAAGGAACAGGGTGGGAACTTGAATTGTCCAATTTCTTACACCTATGGATTTCGGATCAATTCCAAAACTTGGGCAACAACATAATAAGGTGGGAGGAGTCATTTGGTGATTTTGGAGTGAAATCCAATAGCTAGAACTAAGCAAAACACCAACCACTCCATGTAAGGAACGAACTGGGTGCGAACTTGAATTGTCCAATTTCTTACACCTATTGATTTCGGATCGATTCCAAAACTTGGGCAACATCATAATGAGGTGGGAGGAGTCATTTGGTGAGTTTGGAGTGAAATCCAATAGCAAGAACTAAGCAAAACACCAACCATTCCATGTAAGGAACGAACAGGGTGCGAACTTGAATTGTCCAATTTCTTACACCTATTGATTTCGGATCGATTCCAAAACTTGGGAAACATCATAATACGGTGGAAGGAGTCATTTGGTGAGTTTGGAGTGAAATCCAATCCCTAGAACTATTGAAAACACCAACCACTCGATGTAAGGAAGGAACAGGGTGGGAACTTGAATTGTCCAATTTCTTACACCTATGGATTTCGGATCAATTCCAAAACTTGGGCAACAACATAATAAGGTGGGAGGAGTCATTTGGTGATTTTGGAGTGAAATCCAATAGCTAGAACTAAGCAAAACACCAACCACTCCATGTAAGGAACGAACTGGGTGCGAACTTGAATTGTCCAATTTCTTACACCTATTGATTTCGGATCGATTCCAAAACTTGGGCAACATCATAATGAGGTCGGAGGAGTCATTTGGTGAGTTTGGAGTGAAATCCAATAGCTAGAACTAAGCAAAACACCAACCACTCCATGTAAGGAACGAACTGGGTGCGAACTTGAATTGTCCAATTTCTTACAGCTATTGATTTTGGATCGATTGCAAAACTTGGGCAACACCATAATAAGGTGGGAGGACTCGTTTGGTGAGTTTGGAGTGAAATCCAATAGCTAGAACTAAGCAAAACACCAACCACTCCATGTAAATAACGAACAGGGTGCGAACTTGAATTGTCCAATTTCTTACACCTATTGATTTCGGATCGATTCCAAAACTTGGGCAACATCATAATAAGGTGGAAGGAGTCATTTGGTGAGTTTGGAGTGCAATCCAATCGCTAGAACTATTGAAAAAACCAACCACTCCATGTAAGGAACGAATAGGGTGCGAACTTGAATTGTCCAATTTCTTACACCTATTGATTTCGGATCGATTCCAAAACTTGGGCAACATCATAATAAGGTGGAAGGAGTCATTTGGTGAGTTTGGAGTGAAATCCAATAGCTAGAACTAAGCAAAACACCAACCACTCCATGTAAGGAACGAACTGGGTGCGAACTTGAATTGTCCAATTTCTTACAGCTATTGATTTTGGATCGATTGCAAAACTTGGGCAACATCATAATAAGGTGGGGGGACTCATTTGGTGAGTTTGGAGTGAAATCCAATAGCTAGAACTAAGCAAAACACCAACCACTCCATGTAAGGAACGAACAGGGTGCGAACTTGAATTGTCCAATTTCTTACACCTATTGATTTCGGATCGATTCCAAAACTTGGGCAACATCATAATAAGGTGGAAGGAGTCATTTGGTGAGTTTGGAGTGCAATCCAATCGCTAGAACTATTGAAAAAACCAACCACTCCATGTAAGGAACGAACAGGGTGCGAACTTGAATTGTCCAATTTCTTACACCTATTGATTTCGGATCGATTCCAAAACTTGGGCAACATCATAATAAGGTGGAAGGAGTCATTTGGTGAGTTTGGAGTGAAATCCAATAGCTAGAACTAAGCAAAACACCAACCACTCCATGTAAGGAACCAACTGGGTGCGAACTTGAATTGTCCAATTTCTTACACCTATTGATTTCGAATCGATTCCAAAACTTGGGCAATAACATAATAAGGTGGGAGGATTCATTTGGTGATTTTGGAGTGAAATCCAATAGCTAGAACTAAGCAAAACACCAACCACTCCATGTAAGGAACCAACTGGGTGCGAACTTGAATTGTCCAATTTCTTACAGCTATTGATTTTGGATCGATTGCAAAACTTGGGCAACATCATAATAAGGTGGGAGGACTCATTTGGTGAGTTTGGAGTGAAATCCAATAGCTAGAACTAAGCAAAACACCAACCACTCCATGTAAGGAAAGAACTGGGTGCGAACTTGAATTGTCCAATTTCTTACACCTATTGATTTCGGATCGATTCCAAAACTTGGGCAACATCATAATGAGGTGGGAGGAGTCATTTGGTGAGTTTGGAGTGAAATCCAATAGCAAGAACTAAGCAAAACACCAACCATTCCATGTAAGGAACGAACAGGGTGCGAACTTGAATTGTCCAATTTCTTACACCTATTGATTTCGGATCGATTCCAAAACTTGGGAAACATCATAATACGGTGGAAGGAGTCATTTGGTGAGTTTGGAGTGAAATCCAATCCCTAGAACTATTGAAAACACCAACCACTCGATGTAAGGAAGGAACAGGGTGGGAACTTGAATTGTCCAATTTCTTACACCTATGGATTTCGGATCAATTCCAAAACTTGGGCAACAACATAATAAGGTGGGAGGAGTCATTTGGTGATTTTGGAGTGAAATCCAATAGCTAGAACTAAGCAAAACACCAACCACTCCATGTAAGGAACGAACTGGGTGCGAACTTGAATTGTCCAATTTCTTACACCTATTGATTTCGGATCGATTCCAAAACTTGGGCAACATCATAATGAGGTGGGAGGAGTCATTTGGTGAGTTTGGAGTGAAATCCAATAGCAAGAACTAAGCAAAACACCAACCATTCCATGTAAGGAACGAACAGGGTGCGAACTTGAATTGTCCAATTTCTTACACCTATTGATTTCGGATCGATTCCAAAACTTGGGAAACATCATAATACGGTGGAAGGAGTCATTTGGTGAGTTTGGAGTGAAATCCAATCCCTAGAACTATTGAAAACACCAACCACTCGATGTAAGGAAGGAACAGGGTGGGAACTTGAATTGTCCAATTTCTTACACCTATGGATTTCGGATCAATTCCAAAACTTGGGCAACAACATAATAAGGTGGGAGGAGTCATTTGGTGATTTTGGAGTGAAATCCAATAGCTAGAACTAAGCAAAACACCAACCACTCCATGTAAGGAACGAACTGGGTGCGAACTTGAATTGTCCAATTTCTTACACCTATTGATTTCGGATCGATTCCAAAACTTGGGCAACATCATAATGAGGTCGGAGGAGTCATTTGGTGAGTTTGGAGTGAAATCCAATAGCTAGAACTAAGCAAAACACCAACCACTCCATGTAAGGAACGAACTGGGTGCGAACTTGAATTGTCCAATTTCTTACAGCTATTGATTTTGGATCGATTGCAAAACTTGGGCAACACCATAATAAGGTGGGAGGACTCGTTTGGTGAGTTTGGAGTGAAATCCAATAGCTAGAACTAAGCAAAACACCAACCACTCCATGTAAATAACGAACAGGGTGCGAACTTGAATTGTCCAATTTCTTACACCTATTGATTTCGGATCGATTCCAAAACTTGGGCAACATCATAATAAGGTGGAAGGAGTCATTTGGTGAGTTTGGAGTGCAATCCAATCGCTAGAACTATTGAAAAAACCAACCACTCCATGTAAGGAACGAATAGGGTGCGAACTTGAATTGTCCAATTTCTTACACCTATTGATTTCGGATCGATTCCAAAACTTGGGCAACATCATAATAAGGTGGAAGGAGTCATTTGGTGAGTTTGGAGTGAAATCCAATAGCTAGAACTAAGCAAAACACCAACCACTCCATGTAAGGAACGAACTGGGTGCGAACTTGAATTGTCCAATTTCTTACAGCTATTGATTTTGGATCGATTGCAAAACTTGGGCAACATCATAATAAGGTGGGGGGACTCATTTGGTGAGTTTGGAGTGAAATCCAATAGCTAGAACTAAGCAAAACACCAACCACTCCATGTAAGGAACGAACAGGGTGCGAACTTGAATTGTCCAATTTCTTACACCTATTGATTTCGGATCGATTCCAAAACTTGGGCAACATCATAATAAGGTGGAAGGAGTCATTTGGTGAGTTTGGAGTGCAATCCAATCGCTAGAACTATTGAAAAAACCAACCACTCCATGTAAGGAACGAACAGGGTGCGAACTTGAATTGTCCAATTTCTTACACCTATTGATTTCGGATCGATTCCAAAACTTGGGCAACATCATAATAAGGTGGAAGGAGTCATTTGGTGAGTTTGGAGTGAAATCCAATAGCTAGAACTAAGCAAAACACCAACCACTCCATGTAAGGAACCAACTGGGTGCGAACTTGAATTGTCCAATTTCTTACACCTATTGATTTCGAATCGATTCCAAAACTTGGGCAATAACATAATAAGGTGGGAGGATTCATTTGGTGATTTTGGAGTGAAATCCAATAGCTAGAACTAAGCAAAACACCAACCACTCCATGTAAGGAAAGAACTGGGTGCGAACTTGAATTGTCCAATTTCTTACACCTATTGATTTCGGATCGATTCCAAAACTTGGGCAACATCATAATGAGGTGGGAGGAGTCATTTGGTGAGTTTGGAGTGAAATCCAATAGCTAGAACTAATCAAAACACCAACCATTCCATGTAAGGAACGAACAGGGTGCGAACTTGAATTGTCCAATTTCTTACACCTATTGATTTCGGATCGATTCCAAAACTTGGGAAACATCATAATACGGTGGAAGGAGTCATTTGGTGAGTTTGGAGTGAAATCCAATCCCTAGAACTATTGAAAACACCAACCACTCGATGTAAGGAAGGAACAGGGTGGGAACTTGAATTGTCCAATTTCTTACACCTATGGATTTCGGATCAATTCCAAAACTTGGGCAACAGCATAATAAGGTGGGAGGAGTCATTTGGTGATTTTGGAGTGAAATCCAATAGCTAGAACTAAGCAAAACACCAACCACTCCATGTAAGGAACGAACTGGGTGCGAACTTGAATTGTCCAATTTCTTACACCTATTGATTTCGGATCGATTCCAAAACATGGGCTACATCATAATGTGGTCGGAGGAGTCATTTGGTGAGTTTGGAGTGAAATCCAATAGCTAGAACTAAGCAAAACACCAACCACTCCATGTAAGGAACGAACTGGGTGCGAACTTGAATTGTCCAATTTCTTACAGCTTTTGATTTTGGATCGATTGCAAAACTTGGGCAACACCATAATAAGGTGGGAGGACTCGTTTGGTGAGTTTGGAGTGAAATCCAATAGCTAGAACTAAGCAAAACACCAACCACTCCATGTAAATAACGAACAGGGTGCGAACTTGAATTGTCCAATTTCTTACACCTATTGATTTCGGATCGATTCCAAAACTTGGGCAACATCATAATAAGGTGGGAGGACTCATTTGGTGAGTTTGGAGTGAAATCCAATAGCTAGAACTAAGCAAAACACCAACCACTCCATGTAAGGAACGAACAGGGTGCGAACTTGAATTGTCCAATTTCTTACACCTATTGATTTCGGATCGATTCCAAAACTTGGGCAACATCATAATAAGGTGGAAGGAGTCATTTGGTGAGTTTGGAGTGCAATCCAATCGCTAGAACTATTGAAAAAACCAACCACTCCTTGTAAGGAACGAACAGGGTGCGAACTTGAATTGTCCAATTTCTTACACCTATTGATTTCGGATCGATTCCAAAACTTGGGCAACATCATAATAAGGTGGAAGGAGTCATTTGGTGAGTTTGGAGTGAAATCCAATAGCTAGAACTAAGCAAAACACCAACCACTCCATGTAAGGAACCAACTGGGTGCGAACTTGAATTGTCCAATTTCTTACACCTATTGATTTCGAATCGATTCCAAAACTTGGGCAATAACATAATAAGGTGGGAGGATTCATTTGGTGATTTTGGAGTGAAATCCAATAGCTAGAACTAAGCAAAACACCAACCACTCCATGTAAGGAACGAACTGGGTGCGAACTTGAATTGTCCAATTTCTTACACCTATTGATTTCGGATCGATTCCAAAACTTGGGCAACATCATAATGAGGTCGGAGGAGTCATTTGGTGAGTTTGGAGTGAAATCCAATAGCTAGAACTAAGCAAAACACCAACCATTCCATGTAAGGAACGAACAGGGTGCGAACTTGAATTATCCAATTTCTTACACCTATTGATTTCGGATCGATTCCAAAACTTGGGCAACATCATAATATGGTGGGAGGAGTCATTTGGTGAGTTTGGAGTGAAATCGAATAGCTAGAACTAAGCAAAACACCAACCATTCCATGTAAGGAACGAACAGGGTGCGAACTTGAATTGTCCAATTTCTTACACCTATTGATTTCGGATCGATTCCAAAATTTGGGCAACATCATAATAAGGTGGAAGGAGTCATTTGTTGAGTTTGGAGTGAAATCCAATAGCTAGAAATAAGCAAAACACCAACCGCTCCATGTATGGAACGAACAGGGTGCGAACTTGAATTGTCCAATTTCTTAAACCTATTGATTTCGGATCGATTCCAAAACTTGGGCAACATCATAACAAGGTGGAAGGAGTCATTTGTTTAGTTTGGAGTGAAATCCAAAAGCTAGAACTAAGCAAAACACCAACCGCTCCATGTAAGGAACGAACAGGGTGCGAACTTGAATTGTCCAATTTCTTACACCTATTGATTTCGGATCGATTCCAAAACTTGGGCAACATCATAATAAGGTGGGAGGAGTCATTTGGTGAGTTTGGAGTGAAATCCAACAGCTAGAACTAAGCAAAACTCCAACCACTCCACGTCAGGAAGGAACAGGGTGCGAACTTGAATTGTCCAATTTCTTACACCTATTGATTTCGGATCGATTCCAAAATTTGGGCAACATCATAATAAGGTGGAAGGAGTCATTTGTTGAGTTTGGAGTGAAATCCAATAGCTAGAACTAAGCAAAACACCAACCGCTCCATGTAAGGAACGAACACGGTGCGAATTTGAATTGTCCAATTTCTTACACCTATTGATTTCGGATCGATTCCAAAACTTGGGCAACATCATAATAAGGTGGAAGGAGTCATTTGTTGAGTTTGGAGTGAAATCCAATAGCTAGAACTAAGCAAAACACCAACCGCTCCATGTAAGGAACGAACTGGGTGCGAACTTGAATTGTCGAATTTCTTACACCTATAGATTTCGGATCGATTCCAAAACTTGGGCAACATCATAATAAGGTGGAAGGAGTCATTTGGTGAGTTTGGAGTGAAATCCAGTAGCTAGAACTATTGAAAACACCAACCACTCCATGTAAGGAACGAACAGGTTGCGAACTTGAATTGTCCAATTTCTTTCACCTATTGATTTCGGATCGATTCCAAAATTTGGGCAACGTCATAATAAGGTGGGAGGAGTCATTTATTGTGTTTGGAGTGAAATCCAATAGCTAGAACTAACCAAAAAACCAACCACTCAATGTAAGGAACGAACAGGGTGCGAACTTGAATTGTCCAATTTCTTACACATATTGACTTCGGATCGATTCCAAAACTTGGGCAACATCATAATAAGGTGGGAGGAGTCATTTGGTGAGTTTGGAGTGAAATCCAACAGCTAGAACTAAGCAAAACTCCAACCACTCCATGTAAGGAAGGAACAGGGTGCGAACTTGAATTGTCCAATTTCTTACACCTATTGATTTCGGATCGATTCCAAAACTTGGGCAACATCATAACATGGTGGAAGGAGTCATTTGGTGAGTTTGGAGTGAAATCCAATCGCTAGAACTATTGAAAACACCAACCACTCGATGTAAGGAAGGAACAGGGTGGGAACTTGAATTGTCCAATTTCTTACACCTATGGAATTCGGATCGATTCCAAAACTTGGGCAACAACATAATAAGGTGGGAGGAGTCATTTGGTGATTTTGGAGTGAAATTCAATAGCAAGAACTAAGCAAAACACCAACCACTCCATGTAAGGAACGAACAGGGTGCAAACTTGAATTGTCCAATTTCTTACACCTATTGATTTCGGATCGATTCCAAAACTTGGGCAACATCATAATAAGGTGGGAGGAGTCATTTATTGTGTTTGGAGTGAAATCCAATAGCTAGAACTAAGCAAAACACCAACCACTCCTTGTAAGGAACGAATTGGGTGCGAACTTGAATTGTCCAATTTCTTACACCTATTGATTTCGGATCTATTCCAAAACTTGGGCAACGTCATAATAAGGTGGGACGAGTCATTTATTGTGTTTGGAATGAAATCCAACAGCTAGAACTAAGCAAAACACCAACCACTCCATGTAAGGAACGAACTGGATGTGAACTTGAATTGTCCAATTTCTTACACATATTGATTTCGGATCGATTCCAAAACTTGGGCAACAACATAATAAGGTGGGAGGAGTCATCTGGTGATTTTGGAGTGAAATCCAATAGCTAGAACTAAGCAAAACACCAACCACTCCATGTAAGGAACAAACTGGACGCGAACTTGAATTGTCCAATTTCTTACACCTATTGATTTCGTATCGATTCCAAAACTTGGACAACAACATAATAAGGTGGGAGGAGTCATTTGGTGAGTTTGGAGTGAAATCCAACAGCTAGAACTAAGCAAAACACCAACCACTCCATGTAAGGAACGAACTTGGTGCGAACTTGAATTGTCCAATTTCTTACACCTATTGATTTCGGATCGATTCCAAAACTTGGGCAACATCATAATAAGGTGGGAGGAGTCATTTGGTGAGTTTGGAGTGAAATCCAATAGCTAGAACTAAGCAAAACACCAACCACTCCATGTAAGGTTCGAACTGGGTGCGAACTTGAATTGTCCAATTTCTTACACCTATTGATTTCGGATCGATTCCAAAACTTGGGCAACATCATAATAAGGTGGAAGGAGTCATTTGGTGAGTATGGAGTGAAATCCAATCACTAGAACTATTGAAAACACCAACCACTCCATGTAAGGAACAAACAGGGTGCGAACTTGAATTGTCCAATTTCTTACACCTATTGATTTCGGATCGATTCCAAAACTTGGGCAACATCATAGTAAGGTGGGAGGAGTCATTTGGTAAGTTTGGTGTGAAATCCAATAGCCAGAACTAAGCAAAACACCAACCACTCCATGTAAGGAACGAACTTGGTGCGAACTTGAATTGTCCAATTTCTTACACCTATTGATTTCGGATCGATTCCAAAACTTGGGCAACATCATAATAAGGTGGGAGGAGTCATTTGGTGAGTTTGGAGTGAAATCCAACAGCTAGAACTAAGCAAAACACCAACCACTCCATGTAAGGAACGAACTGGGTGCGAACTTGAATTGTCCAATTTCTTACACCTATTGATTTCGGATCGATTCCAAAACTTGGGCAACATCATAATAAGGTGGGAGGAGTCATTCATTGTGTTTGGAGTGAAATCCAATAGCTAGAACTAAGCAAAACACCAACCACTCCATGTAACGATCGAACAGGGTGCGAACTTGAATTGTCCAATTTCATACACCTATTGATTTCGGATCGATTCCAAAACTTGGGCAACATCATAACAAGGTGGAAGGAGTCATTTAGTGAGTTTGGAGTGAAATCCAATCGCTTGAACAATTGAAAACACCAACCACAAGGAAGGAACAGGGTGCGAACTTGAATTGTCCAATTTCTTTCACCTATTGATTTCGGATCGATTCCAAAACTTGGGCAACGTCATAATAAGGTGGGAGGAGTCATTTATTGTGTTTGGAGTGAAATCCAATAGCTAGAACTAACCAAAAAACCAACCACTCAATGTAAGGAACGAACAGGGTGCGAACTTGAATTGTCCAATTTCTTACACATATTGATTTCGGATCGATTCCAAAACTTGGGCAACATCATAATAAGGTGGGAGGAGTCATTTGGTGAGTTTGGTGTGAAATCCAACAGCTAGAACTATGCAAAACTCCAACCACTCCATGTAAGGAAGGAACAGGGTGCGAACTTGAATTGTCCAATTTCTTACACCTATTGATTTCGGATCGATTCCAAAACTTGGGCAACATCATAACAAGGTGGAAGGAGTCATTTGGTGAGTTTGGAGTGAAATCCAATCGCTAGAACTATTGAAAACACCAACCACTCCATGTAAGGAACGAACAGGGTCCGAACTTGAATTGTCCAATTTCATACACCTATAGATTTCGGATCGATTTCAAAACTTGGGCAACATCATAATAAGGTGGGAGGAGTCATTTGGTGAGTTTGGAGTGAAATCCAACAGCTAGAACTAAGCAAAACACCAACCACTCCATGTAAGGATCGAACTGGGTGCGAACTTGAATTGTCCAATTTCTTACACCTATTGATTTCGGATCGATTCCAAAACTTGGGCAACATCATAATAAGGTGGGTGGAGTCATTTGGTGAGTTTGGAGTGAAATCCAATAGCTAGAACTAAGCAAAACACCAACCACTCCATGTAAGGAACGAACTGGGTGCGAACTTGAATTGTCCAATTTCTTACACCAATTGATTTCGGATCGATTCCAAAACTTGGGCAACATCTTAATAAGGTGGATGGAGTCATTTCGTGAGTTTGGAGTGAAATCCAATTGATCGGTTCATAATTGTATAACATTTTGTACCATTCTAGCTTATGATTTGGTTATATTATTGAGTTAAACTTGTGCTTTTAATTTATTTTCTGTTTTGATAAGTCCATAATTTCATACACTTGCATGCCTTCTTTACTTAGTGATTTTTCTTAGTTTCTCTTTATTTTTGAGTCACTTACCTCTGTTTGTGTGTTTTGTAGGTTAAGATAGCAAGAGATAACATTTGATGCAATCCATGCATGTTATGGGCTGATTGGCATATGAGGAATATGAGCTTAAAGACAAACACATTTTGGCTACAACCCCTTTCCAGCCCAATTTCGTAGGTCAACTTCTTGTCCTTGGATCAGCATGCTATGGGGCTCGAATGAGGTGAAGATCTTCATGAAACTTGTTCCAATGGGTGTCTACTACAACATATCCAAATTTCAGCCCAATTGGACATTTGTGGAGTGCTTAGCCCGTCCAACACTCAACCTTGCTCAGGAGGATTTGCAGCTGCCAGCTTTTTGCCATGTGCCTCTTTTTAGCCATGTGCCTCACCCTAGCTATATCTGACTTTGTACTCAACATAATGAGTGAAGTGGGGAGGCATTACAGCTATTAAAGAGAAAGCAAGAGCATATTTGTGAAGACAAAAATACATCATGGCAAAGGGGACAAGGAGGAGACAAAGGTTAAAGTGACATGGTGGAAAGGAGAGAGAGAAGAAGGAGGAATGATGAGAGGCATTTTGCTTCAGCCTTTGAACATGGGAATTGAATTGGCAGATCACTTTGGAGCTGGAGATCAGCTTTTGAGCTACTAAAGAGAAGCATGTGCATGCATGTGAAGCAAAGAAAAGAAATGAAATGAAGTCAATTCCAGTCTCTATTCGGCAGCCAACTTTCAAGGTCCAAAACGTACACTTCTACTGCTCCGATGAGAATACTTTCTTCATAGAAGTTGTTCCAATGGGTGTCTAGTATAACATATCCAAATTTGAGCCCCATTGGATAAGTGTTGAAACCTCTGGCCGTCCTACACCAAGCCTGGTTCAGAAAACTCGTTTTTCCAGCAACCAAAAGCAACCACATGGGTTGGCAGCAAAAGGCAATCACATGGGTTGGCAGCAAAACTGATCACCTTTGAACCCATGTGATGAAAGCTTGTGCAGCAGCAAAAGATGAAGGATGGTGTGGGAATCCATCATGTTGTTCCTCCCTCTTAGCCCTATAAATAGAGAAGCCTTCAAGCTTCAAATCACACCCCAAGGGGGGAGCTCTCAAACACTTCTCTAGAGCTCCCTTCCCTTCTCTCCCTCAAATTCTCTTAGTTTCCTTTCAAGTTGTCAATTGTTGTAATAAAATGATTTTACTGAATTTTCCTTCAAGTTTTCTTAGTTCCACTTTACTTTTATTTGTAATGTACATTCTTTCTTAAGTATTCAAGTTTAATTAGTTTCCAAGTTTCAATTATGGTTTTTGTTCTTATTCATTATGCTTATAAGTTAATATGCTAGTTTGAATGATTGATCACCACTTAGGCTTGCATGTTAGCTATCTTGGTTTGAATTAAGAGTAGACACCATGCTTTAATTCGAATTGAACTATGAATAGGAAGAGTATGTATGGACATTCGACAACAGGGATTAGATACATGCTTGGTTGTTTAAATTGTTCTTCTATGCTTAATGGGTTCCTAATGCTTAATTTTAGGTTAGACAACAAATGATCAAATTAGGGAATTAGGAACACAAGGTTATGACCAAACACCATGGCTTAATCATACTTTAGCTAGAATCAATCCGTTAATCTAATTGAACTTGGGAACTTATTTGCTTGAGTTATTTCCTTTTTCTTGTTTTATTTATTTTCTTTTTCATTTCTGTTTTGTGTAGGAAAATGAATTGGATCATTCAATCACCAATCCTCGTGGGATCGACCTCGCACTTACATATGCTATACTACCGAACGGCTCGTGCACTTGCGAGTATCACAAGTTGAGGATGCAGCTGAATCTATTTTTGATGCAGTGAATCCGACACAACAAGTTTTTGGCGCCGTTGCCGGGGATTGGCAACATAGTTTGGTTCTATTTCTTTTCCCTACTTGTTTTATTTTTATTTCTCATTTTTCATGTTTTTCTAGACAATTTCTTGTTTTAAAGTTAATGACGTTAATGGACAAGTTGTGTTTGTAGTCCAACAGAAAAGGACAATTGCCCAACAAGCAAGAGAACTGGGTTTAAGTCCCAGCTTACACAACCCATTGGTGCTTGTTGCTTTGAAGCATGGAATTGGATGTGTGTTGATTTTTCTTTTTATTTATGATGTTTAAAGTCTACTTAGTTCTCTATTGTTCATTCCTAATCCTTTCAATTCCATTTCAAGTTTGTGTGTTGGTTTTAGCAATTTATGATAGCTTAATAAAAATGGAGAGAGATGGCAACCTCAATCATAAGAATGGGAGGTGTGGAGCAATGGGAGAAGTCGCGACCTCCAAGTGCATCCATGCTCGACCTAATCGCTTCAAGGGGGAGCATTTCAATCCTTTCTCTTATCTGAATTTTGTTTATTTCCGTCATTGTTTTTACCTTTTGGTCCGTGTTGAGTTCTTTGTTTTTCTGTGCTGAATCCAACCATATAAAGAACGTGAAATTTTAACTTACGGTTTGAAAGTTATAGGCTAAAAACTGAACAAAGGTCGAAGCTGAAAAACAGAGAAACGATTCTGTCCAAAGGGTGATAAATAGGTGATAGAAAGTGCTGTTTGTGTTTTTCTTTGGTTTCTTGGTTTGCTTCTTTTAGTACAACAATTTATGTCGTTTGTTTGAGTTTGTTTAGAGTACTTAGTTCATTTTCGTTTATGGTTTGTTGTTTCATATTATCTTAATTTGTTTTTGTTTCTTTTTCTTACTAAATTTTTTTTTTTAAAAAAAAAAAAAATTCATATGAGCTAACTTATGGTAACTCCAGTGAGCACTTCCGTCAATACAGTGTCTAGGAGTTCTTTAGGCGACACCTTCGGTGTCTAAGAAGTTTGGGTTTTAAGCGGGACCATTGTGACCCCTCCAACCTTCCCGGATCCCCTGGCTGTGTTTTCTGAGGCCCTTAACTGGTCATCCGTGAGTTGCTTGTATATCCGTGTGTTTTTAAATTAAGTTTTATTTATTTATTTTTATTTTCTTTGTTTTGTTTTATGTTGAATCTTTGTTTTTGTTTTGTTAAGTTAGTTTATGTATTCATTTACGTGGTTTGGTTAGTTAGTTTATTTCTGAGTGTTAAAACACTTTTTTATTTAATTTCAAACGTTGCAAAAAAAAACAAAAAAACAAAAAAAAACAATAAATAAAAAAAATAAAAAACAATAAAATAAAAAACAACTTCATCTTCATCATCTTCTTCATCATCTTCTTCATCTTCATCATCCTCATGGCTTGCCTCTATTGTCTCGCACTTGTAGAATCTGCAGCAGCTCTACATGGTCCTCATTCTTTCTCTACAGTGCTTCCACATACTGATTGGCACAGTAGAGCCGCTTCTGCAAGTCCGCCACCATAGCCTTCAAGGAAGCCACCTCCTCGCTCAGAGCTCCACACTCTCGTGTTCTTGCTAGTAGGCGCAAGCCCAGATTTGTGGCCGAGACCGCTTGGAGCGCGGTATAAGTGTGGGACTCGTCCACTGCCTCCTTGTCAGACCTGTGTGCTATATGCCAATGATCTGCCGGTGTGAGCTTGCTGCCAATCATGCCTCCCAGCAGCACTGCTCTGTTCGGCCTTGCCTCAGCACAGATCGGTATTGCCTCAGCAAAGTTTGAGGCCGTGCCATGATGATATGTGGAGTTTGGGAAGACAGGGGTTGGAGGAGCCCTTATCTGGGCATTTGGTGGTGCAAGGGACAGCTCAAGGTTGAGATCATCAAGGTGAGTGCATGAGGATGCCATTTGTTTTGCTTCTGAATTTTTTTGATGTTTTTCTTTGAGTTTGCAGGAAGAAATGCTGGGTATCATCCGTTTACAGAGGCGTGGTTTAAATAGACATATGCTGATGAGAGAGAGCCAACACCACTTCGGATTTCCCGGGCATGCTCGACCTAATCGCTTCAAGGGGGAGCACCTTTACTTTCACTTTACTTTTCTTTTTTCCGTGTTTTCTGGTGTTTTATGTTTATTTTTGCCCGTTACTTTCATTTTCTAAAGCTTTGTGTTTCTGCTTTTCCCTTTCGGCTATCATCTTTATTTTATGTTAGGGAACTGTGCTTTCTTTTCCGTTTGTCGTCTTCGTTTGATTTAAGTTTGGGAAGTGTGCTTTTGTTTTCCGTTTTCTTTTTCCTTCAGCAAATTTACTCTTTTATTTCCGAAAAAAAAAAAACAAAAACAACAAAATAAAATAAAAACAACAATTAGCAGTAGAAATCATTTCTTCTCGGTGCTTGGTGTCTCGACCATTGGAGCTTTGAGTTTGGCCCTCTGGCTGTCCTCTTCCGGGGCTTCACGCACAGCCTCTTGGGGCTCACCACTTGAGCTCCCAAAGATCGCAATCTTAGCTTGAGCGTAATTTCTCTCGCGATCTGCTTGCTTGCGTTTACCCGGTCGGTCTAGGTCCTCTAGTTGCTTTCGCATGTCGCGAGAATACAACTCTACCATCTTTGATAGGGTTTTATTCTCATCCCGCAATACTTCTAGCTGGTGTCGATTCACCTCCACTATCCTTGCCCTCTCCCTTTTCAAACTTTTTATAGCACTCTGACACTCTTCAACCATACTTCGCTCCGCCGCCAACTGACCCTTTAGCACCTCTACCTCATGGGATTTCGCAAGTAGGCGATGACCCAAACTTGCAACACATGCTGCACTCTGCACGCTCAGTGCCATGGCATCACTAGCGACCCGATTGTCATCCCTTGTCCCGAACACACGTATATCTTTAGGAGTCACTAGATTTCTGCCCACTCCAATGGCAACATCGTTGTCCAGGAGTATTGAGTCAGTTACTGTCACAGGCCCCCTTGCGGAGGCAAAGTAGGGCATCCATATTGGTGCCGCTGCTTGGCCTCGTGTCTGAGTCGGTGGAGCTAGGTTGAGATCCAACGAAAATGGGTAGGAAGTGGCCATTTGATTTCTCACTTTCTTTTCTTCTTTCTTTTCTCTTTTGTGTGTTTCTGAGTTGTGTGTTTTCCCCCCTCTTTCTTTTTACCTTTTATAGACTTAGTCTGCTAAACCCTAGCCGCTGCGGTTCTAAGTTCCTTGCTGCCCTTACGGCTTATCTCTATATGTCGCCGCACCCGTTTCCCAACTCCCCTTAATTGCATTTTCACCTTTCACCACCTTCAAAGTGAAAAAGTCATCCCGCTTCACCCAAGAGGCCAATAATTCAGGTTTGGGGGATGTGAAAGCTGCCTCTGCACGCCGACACGTCCCTCACTCTTTTTGCCTGTCACTTCCTAGGAACCAAGGCAGCAGGGACCACACTCTTTCTTTTCATAAATCCCGCCTTCGCACTCCCAATTCACGTTTCATTAAATTAAAAAAAAAAATAAAAAAAAAAATAAAAAATAACGTGTGGGCTTCGGATTTCATTGCGGGTCGTGTTTTCACCGTTGTTAGGTTTCAAAGTGTGTTAACTTCCTTTGGGTTGGGCTTTCAATCGTTTGGGTTTTGGTTTGCGTAAGACTATTTGTTTAGGGTTTTCTGTTTCGAGTGTTTTACTGTTTTGTTTTGTTTTTATATTTGTTTGTTTGTTTTGTAATTTTTACTTTATAATTATTTTATTTTTGTATTTTAATTCTTGTGTGTTTTGTGATTTTATATTTACTTTAGTACCTTTCATTTCTTGTTATGACATTGCTTGTTCCTAATTTTTAAACATTGAGGACAATGTTCATTTCTATGTTTGGGGGTATTGGAGTTTAGCATGTAAATTTGGTTTTTCTTAAATCTTTTTATAAAAAAAAAAAAAAAAATTTATTTCTTGCTTGTTTTTATTTTTATTTTATTTTGTTTAAGTCTTGCTTTTATTTTTATTTTATTTTTATTTTTATTTTATTCACTTTCCGAACACATTTGATGAGATTGTGATAAATGTTTGCATGACTTAAATGAAATTTGAATTTTATTTATTTTTTTTTTTATTTTTTTTTCCTTGTAAATTTTTATTGTTAAAATAAAAAAAAATTAAAAAAAAAATTTAATTTGGCATCGTTCTAACATGATATGTTTGAAACCTTCTTTGCACTTGCCATTTGTTTCTTAATTTTCTAATTAAAGGATTTGCATGACCCAAAGAATTGTATCAAGCATAAATTAGACTTATATAACCATATAATGTGAGCTTTTGAGCCTTGTGCTTCATTTCATGAGTGTTACACACATACTCTTATTTTCTTGTCATCAAAGTTGTTGTTTGATCTCATTATTCATTGATTTGGTTGAACACTTAAAAGTCATTCATTCTTATGCAATTTGATTTCATGACATTTAAGAAGTGATATTAAGGCCCTCTTTGGATCGTTTGTGCCTTTCAAGCTAACCTTATGCATGCTTAAGCATGATTTTCCATTGTTAACCATTTTGAGCCTACATGTAAACCTTTTCTTTCATTTTACCAATTGCAATTCCTAGCTTTAGCCCGAAAAACAAGAATTTACCTTTCTAAGGAACTCATGAGCTTTAATTTAGATGTGTTTTTCATGCTAAGTTTGGGAAGGGATATTACATTTCGAAAAAAAAAAAGAAAAAAAAGAAAAAAAAAAAAGAGAACTTCACTCAATTGGTGAAAGAAAAGAAAAGAAGAGAAAAGTTGTGATTAAGTGGTGGTTGATTGAAAATTCATTTTTGGGCCTTCAAAAATAGTTGGTGATTGGAAAGGAGTTTAAATCATTGTAAATGAAGGTATAAGGAGTTTTGATCATGTAAAAGAAAAAAATCTAATCGTGATGATTCGAAGTCTTGTAAACAATTATTTTATGCTCTTATATTTTGAGTTCCTTGGACTTTGTTTTATCCATACCTTTCATTTCTTACTCACCTTACACCCTTGGCCCCATTACAACCTATAATAAAGACCTAAATTGATCTTAAATGTCATATTGTTGAATTGCATGCATTTTCTTACTTTTAAGTGTTTGGCATCCTTCTTGAGATCATATTAATGCAAGTTCTTCATCTTCCTATTTTGAGTTAAGTCCCTTATGATTTAACTCTAATCTCATATTTATAACTGAGTGTTGCATTGTAGCCCTCTTCTGAGTGATTCATTTGTGAGAGGACAACTTTGGTGAGATTTGAAGTTGCATTTGTGCTTGGTATGATTTTTGAAATTGTGTGAAAACTAAGATTGGGAAATTTGTTGCATTTGGCTATCACACTACTACACTTTGAGCATGTTGTGTTTTGAACTTTGCCGCCTTGTAAATAATGTCTAAAATTGAGTTTTTATTGTTAAAACTTTTGAGTCATGTGCATGAGTCATTTCTCTTCAGAAAATGTTCGGAATGATTGTTTTGAGTTTTTATTTATTTATTTTTATTTTTTTATTTTTGTTTTGTTTTTGTAATTATTTTTTGTTTTAGTTTTTGTTTCTTTTATTTTGCTTAAGGACTAACAAATCTAATAAGTTTTCTAACCACTTTGTTTTGTAGAGTTAGTAAAACGTTTGTGGGTATCGTTTCTGTTAAACCCTCAGGAGACACAACTCCTCCTACTAGGGATGCCTAGAGGTTTAAAGGCTTGTTGCATACGCTCAATGCAATCGAGTTACCTACGAAAGTGGTCTAGTTAACTTCTTGTTTTGCTTTTAACTTTGTTTTGTGTTGTTTTGCTCGAGGACTAGCAAAATCTAGGTTTGGGGGTATTTGATCGGTTCATAATTGTATAACATTTTGTACCCTTCTAGCTTATGATTTGGTTATATTATTGAGTTAAACTTGTGCTTTTAATTTATTTTCTGTTTTGATAAGTCCATAATTTCATACACTTGCATGCCTTCTTTACTTAGTGATTTTTCTTAGTTTCTCTTTATTTTTGAGTCACTTACCTCTGTTACGCTCAATGCAATCGAGTTACCTACGAAAGTGGTCTAGTTAACTTCTTGTTTTGCTTTTAACTTTGTTTTGTGTTGTTTT
Organism: Prunus yedoensis; assembly: GCA_005406145.1. NCBI lineage: Eukaryota > Viridiplantae > Streptophyta > Magnoliopsida > Rosales > Rosaceae > Prunus > Prunus yedoensis. The sequence goes on from BJCG01002777.1 coordinate 22,714, forward strand.
GCTCGAGGACTAGCAAAATCTAGGTTTGGGGGTATTTGATCGGTTCATAATTGTATAACATTTTGTACCATTCTAGCTTATGATTTGGTTATATTATTGAGTTAAACTTGTGCTTTTAATTTATTTTCTGTTTTGATAAGTCCATAATTTCATACACTTGCATGCCTTCTTTACTTAGTGATTTTTCTTAGTTTCTCTTTATTTTTGAGTCACTTACCTCTGTTTGTGTGTTTTGTAGGTTAAGATAGCAAGAGATAACATTTGATGCAATCCATGCATGTTATGGGCTGATTGGCATATGAGGAATATGAGCTTAAAGACAAACACATTTTGGCTACAACCCCTTTCCAGCCCAATTTCGTAGGTCAACTTCTTGTCCTTGGATCAGCATGCTATGGGGCTCGAATGAGGTGAAGATCTTCATGAAACTTGTTCCAATGGGTGTCTACTACAACATATCCAAATTTCAGCCCAATTGGACATTTGTGGAGTGCTTAGCCCGTCCAACACTCAACCTTGCTCAGGAGGATTTGCAGCTGCCAGCTTTTTGCCATGTGCCTCTTTTTAGCCATGTGCCTCACCCTAGCTATATCTGACTTTGTACTCAACATAATGAGTGAAGTGGGGAGGCATTACAGCTATTAAAGAGAAAGCAAGAGCATATTTGTGAAGACAAAAATACATCATGGCAAAGGGGACAAGGAGGAGACAAAGGTTAAAGTGACATGGTGGAAAGGAGAGAGAGAAGAAGGAGGAATGATGAGAGGCATTTTGCTTCAGCCTTTGAACATGGGAATTGAATTGGCAGATCACTTTGGAGCTGGAGATCAGCTTTTGAGCTACTAAAGAGAAGCATGTGCATGCATGTGAAGCAAAGAAAAGAAATGAAATGAAGTCAATTCCAGTCTCTATTCGGCAGCCAACTTTCAAGGTCCAAAACGTACACTTCTACTGCTCCGATGAGAATACTTTCTTCATAGAAGTTGTTCCAATGGGTGTCTAGTATAACATATCCAAATTTGAGCCCCATTGGATAAGTGTTGAAACCTCTGGCCGTCCTACACCAAGCCTGGTTCAGAAAACTCGTTTTTCCAGCAACCAAAAGCAACCACATGGGTTGGCAGCAAAAGGCAATCACATGGGTTGGCAGCAAAACTGATCACCTTTGAACCCATGTGATGAAAGCTTGTGCAGCAGCAAAAGATGAAGGATGGTGTGGGAATCCATCATGTTGTTCCTCCCTCTTAGCCCTATAAATAGAGAAGCCTTCAAGCTTCAAATCACACCCCAAGGGGGGAGCTCTCAAACACTTCTCTAGAGCTCCCTTCCCTTCTCTCCCTCAAATTCTCTTAGTTTCCTTTCAAGTTGTCAATTGTTGTAATAAAATGATTTTACTGAATTTTCCTTCAAGTTTTCTTAGTTCCACTTTACTTTTATTTGTAATGTACATTCTTTCTTAAGTATTCAAGTTTAATTAGTTTCCAAGTTTCAATTATGGTTTTTGTTCTTATTCATTATGCTTATAAGTTAATATGCTAGTTTGAATGATTGATCACCACTTAGGCTTGCATGTTAGCTATCTTGGTTTGAATTAAGAGTAGACACCATGCTTTAATTCGAATTGAACTATGAATAGGAAGAGTATGTATGGACATTCGACAACAGGGATTAGATACATGCTTGGTTGTTTAAATTGTTCTTCTATGCTTAATGGGTTCCTAATGCTTAATTTTAGGTTAGACAACAAATGATCAAATTAGGGAATTAGGAACACAAGGTTATGACCAAACACCATGGCTTAATCATACTTTAGCTAGAATCAATCCGTTAATCTAATTGAACTTGGGAACTTATTTGCTTGAGTTATTTCCTTTTTCTTGTTTTATTTATTTTCTTTTTCATTTCTGTTTTGTGTAGGAAAATGAATTGGATCATTCAATCACCAATCCTCGTGGGATCGACCTCGCACTTACATATGCTATACTACCGAACGGCTCGTGCACTTGCGAGTATCACAAGTTGAGGATGCAGCTGAATCTATTTTTGATGCAGTGAATCCGACACAACACCAATCGCTAGAACTATTGAAAACACCAACAACTCCATGTAAGGAACAAACAGGGTGCAAACTTGAATTGTCCAATTTCTTACACCTGTTGATTTCGGATCGATTCCAAAACTTGGGCAACGTCATAATAAGGTGGAAAGAGTCATTTGGTGAGTTTGGAGTGAAATCCAACAGCTAGAACTATTGAAAACACCAACCACTCCATGTAAGGAACAAACAGGGTGCGAACTTGAATTGTCCAATTTCTTGCACCTATTGATTTCGGATCGATTCCAAAACTTGGGCAACATCATAATAAGGTGGGAGGAGTCATTTGGTGAGTTTGGAGTGAAATCCAATAGCTAGAACTAAGCAAAACACCAACCACTCCATGTAAGGAACGAATTGGGTGCGAACTTGAATTGTCCAATTTCTTACACCTATTGATTTCGGATCGATTCCAAAACTTGGGCAACATCATAATATGGTTTGAGGAGTCATTTGGTGAGTTTGGAGTGAAATACAATAGCTAGAACTAAGCAAAACACCAACCACTCAATGTAAGGAACGAACAGGGTGCGAACTTGAATTGTCCAATTTCTTACACCTATTGATTTCGGATCGATTCCAAAATTTGGACAACATCATAATAAGGTTGGGGGAGTCATTTGGTGAGTTTGGAGTGAAATCCAACAGCTAGAACTAAGCAAAACACCAACCACTCCATGTAAGGAACGAACAGGGTGCGAACTTGAATTGTCCCATTTCTTACACCTATTGATTTCGGATCGATTCCAAAACTTGGGAAACATCTTAATAAGGTGGAAGGAGTCATTTGGTCAGTTTGGAGTGAAATCCAATCGCTAGAACTATTGAAAACACCAACCACTCCATGTAAAGAACGAACTGGGTGCGAACTTGAATTGTCCAATTTCTTACACCTATTGATTTCGGATCGATTCCAAAACTTGGGCAACATCATAATAAGGTGGGAGGAGTCATTTGGTGAGTTTGGAGTGAAATCCAATAGCTAGAACTAAGCAAAACACCAACCACTCCATGTAGGAACGAACTGGGTGCGTACTTGAATTGTCCAATTTCTTACACCTATTGATTTCGGATCGATTCCAAAACTTGGGCAACATCATAATAAGGTGGGAGGAATCATTTGGTGAGTTTGGGGAGAAATCCAATAGCTAGAACTAAGCAAACACCAACCACTCCATGTAAGGAACGAACTGGGTGCGAACTTGAATTGTCCAATTTCTTACACTTATTGATTTCGGATCGATTCCAAAACTTGGGGAACATCTTAATAAGGTGGAAGAAGCCATTTGGTGAGTTTGGAGTGAAATCCAATAGCTAGAACTATTGAAAACACCAACCACTCCATGTAAGGAACAAAAAGGGTGCGAACTTGAATTGTCCAATTTCTTACACCTATTAATTTCGGATCGATTCCAAAACTTGGGCAACGTCATAATAAGGTGGGAGGAGTCATTTGGTGAGTTTGGAGTGAAATCCAATAGCTAGAACTAAGCAAAACAACAACCACTCCATTTAAGGAACGAACTGGGTGCGTACTTGAATTGTCCAATTTCTTACACCTATTGATTTCGGATCGATTCCAAAACTTGGGCAACATCATAATAAGGTGGGAGGAGTCATTTATTGTGTTTGGAGTGAAATCCAATAGCTAGAACTAAGCAAAACACCAACCACTCCATGTAAGGAACGAACTGGGTACGAACTTGAATTGTCCAATTTCTTACACCTATTTATTTCGGATCGATTCCAAAACTTGGGCAACATCATAATAAGGTGGGAGGAGTCATTTGGTGAGTTTGGAGTGAAATCCAATAGCTAGAACCTTAACCACTCCATGTAAGGAACGAACTGGGTGCGAACTTGAATTGTCCAATTTCTTACACCTATTGATTTCGGATCGATTCCAAAACTTGGGCAACATCATAATACGGTGGGCGGAGTCATTTGGTGAGTTTGGAGTGAAATCCAATAGCTAGAACAAAGCAAAACACCAACCACTCCTTGTAAGGAACGAACTGGGTGCGAACTTGAATTGTCTAATTTCTTACACCTCTTGATTTCGGATCGATTCCAAAACTTGGGCAACATCATAATAAGGTGGGAGGAGTCATTTGGTGAGTTTGGAGTGAAATCCAATAGCTAGAACTAAGCAAAACACCAACCACTCCATGTAGGAACGAACTGGGTGCGAACTTGAATTCTCCAATTTCTTACACCTCTTGATTTCGGATCGATTCCAAAACTTGGGCAACATCATAATAAGGTGGGAGGAATCATTTGGTGAGTTTGGGGAGAAATCCAATAGCTAGAACTAAGCAAAACACCAACCACTCCATGTAAGGAACGAACTGGGTGCGAACTTGAATTGTCCAATTTCTTACACCTCTTGATTTCGGATCGATTCCAAAACTTGGGCAACATCATAATAAGGTGGGAGGAGTCATTTGGTGAGTTTGGAGGGAAATCCAATAGCTAGAACTAAGCAAAACACCAACCACTCCATGTAAGGAACGAACTTGGTGCGAACTTGAATTGTCCAATTTCTAACACCTATTGATTTCGGATTGATTCCAAAACTTGGGCAACATCATAATAAGGTGGGAGGAGTCATTTATTGTGTTTGGAGTGAAATCCAGTAGCTAGAACTAAGCAAAACACCGACCACTCCATGTAAGGATCGAACTGGGTGCGAACATGAATTGTCCAATTTCTTACACCTATTGATTTCGGATTGATTCCAAACTTGGGCAACATCATAATAAGGTGGGAGGAGTCATTTATTGTGTTTGGAGTGAAATCCAATAGCTAGAACTAAGCAAAACACCAACCACTCCACGTAAGGATCGAACTGGGTGCGAACTTGAATTGTCCAATTTCTTACACCTATTGATTTCGGATCGATTCCAAAACTTGGGCAACAGCATAATAAGGTGGGAGGAGTCATTTATTGTGTCTGGAGTGAAATCCAATAGCTAGAACTAAGCAAAACACCAACCACTCCATGTAGGAACGAACTGGGTGCGAACTTGAATTCTCCAATTTCTTACACCTCTTGATTTCGGATCGATTCCAAAACTTGGGCAACATCATAATAAGGTGGGAGGAATCATTTGGTGAGTTTGGGGAGAAATCCAATAGCTAGAACTAAGCAAACACCAACCACTCCATGTAAGGAACGAACTGGGTGCGAACTTGAATTGTCCAATTTCTTACACCTATTTATTTCGGATCGATTCCAAAACTTGGGCAACAACATAATAAGGTGGGAGGATTCATTTGGTGAGTTTGGAGTGAAATCCAATAGCTAGAACTAAGCAAAACACCAACCACTCCATGTAAGGAACGAACTGGGTGCGAACTTGAATTGTCCAATTTCTTACACCTATTGATATCGGATCGATTCCAAACCTTGGGCAACATCATAATATGGTGGGAGGAGTCATTTGGTGAGTTTGGAGGGAAATCCAATAGCTAGAACTCAGCGAAACACCAATTGCTTTCGGATCGATTCCAAAACTTGGGCAACATCTTAATAAGGTGGAAGGAATCATTTGGTGAGTTTGGAGTGAAATCCAATCGCTAGAACTACTGAAAACACCAACCACTCCACGTAATGAACAAACAGGGTGCGAACTTGAATTGTCCAATTTCTTACACCAATTGAGTTCGGATCGATTCCAAAACTTGGGCAATGTCATAATAAGGTGGGAGGAGTCATTTGGTGAGTTTGGAGTGAAATCCAATAGCTAGAACTAGGCAAAACACCAACCACTCCATGTAAGGAACGAACTGGGTGCGAACTTGAATTGTCCAATTTCTTACACCTATTGATTTCGGATCGATTCCAAAACTTGGGCAACATCATAATAAGGTGGAAGGAGTCATTTGGTGAGTTTGGAGTGAAATCCGAACGCTAGAACTATTGAAAACACCAACCACTCCATGTAAGGAACGAACAGGGTGCGAACTTGAATTGTCCAATTTCTTACACCTATTGATTTCGGATCGATTCCAAAACTTGGGCAACATCATAATAAGGTGGAAGGAGTCATTTATTGTGTTTGGAGTGAAATCCAATAGCTAGAACTAAGCAAAACACCAACCACTCCATGTAAGGAACGAACTGGGTGCGAACTTGAATTGTCCAATTTCTTACACCAATTGATTTCGGATCGATTCCAAAACTTGGGCAACATCTTAATAAGGTGGATGGAGTCATTTCGTGAGTTTGGAGTGAAATCCAATCGCTAGAACTATTGAAAACACCAACAACTCCATGTAAGGAACAAACAGGGTGCAAACTTGAATTGTCCAATTTCTTACACCTGTTGATTTCGGATCGATTCCAAAACTTGGGCAACGTCATAATAAGGTGGAAAGAGTCATTTGGTGAGTTTGGAGTGAAATCCAACAGCTAGAACTATTGAAAACACCAACCACTCCATGTAAGGAACAAACAGGGTGCGAACTTGAATTGTCCAATTTCTTGCACCTATTGATTTCGGATCGATTCCAAAACTTGGGCAACATCATAATAAGGTGGGAGGAGTCATTTGGTGAGTTTGGAGTGAAATCCAATAGCTAGAACTAAGCAAAACACCAACCACTCCATGTAAGGAACGAATTGGGTGCGAACTTGAATTGTCCAATTTCTTACACCTATTGATTCCGGATCGATTCCAAAACTTGGGCAACATCATAATATGGTTTGAGGAGTCATTTGGTGAGTTTGGAGTGAAATACAATAGCTAGAACTAAGCAAAACACCAACCACTCAATGTAAGGAACGAACAGGGTGCGAACTTGAATTGTCCAATTTCTTACACCTATTGATTTCGGATCGATTCCAAAATTTGGACAACATCATAATAAGGTTGGGGGAGTCATTTGGTGAGTTTGGAGTGAAATCCAACAGCTAGAACTAAGCAAAACACCAACCACTCCATGTAAGGAACGAACAGGGTGCGAACTTGAATTGTCCCATTTCTTACACCTATTGATTTCGGATCGATTCCAAAACTTGGGAAACTTCTTAATAAGGTGGAAGGAGTCATTTGGTCAGTTTGGAGTGAAATCCAATCGCTAGAACTATTGAAAACACCAACCACTCCATGTAAAGAACGAACTGGGTGCGAACTTGAATTGTCCAATTTCTTACACCTATTGATTTCGGATCGATTCCAAAACTAGGGCAACATCATAATAAGGTGGGAGGAGTCATTTGGTGAGTTTGGAGTGAAATCCAATAGCTAGAACTAAGCAAAACACCAACCACTCCATGTAGGAACGAACTGGGTGCGTACTTGAATTGTCCAATTTCTTACACCTATTGATTTCGGATCGATTCCAAAACTTGGGCAACATCATAATAAGGTGGGAGGAGTCATTTGGTGAGTTTGGAGTGAAATCCAATAGCTAGAACTAAGCAAAACACCAACCACTCCATGTAAGGAACGAACTGGGTGCGAACTTGAATTGTCCAATTTCTTACACCTATTGATTTCGGATCGATTCCAAAACTTGGGCAACAGCATAATAAGGTGGGAGGAGTCATTTATTGTGTCTGGAGTGAAATCCAATAGCTAGAACTAAGCAAAACACCAACCACTCCATGTAAGGAACGAACTGGGTGCGAACTTGAATTGTCCAATTTCTTACACCTATTTATTTCGGATCGATTCCAAAACTTGGGCAACAACATAATAAGGTGGGAGGATTCATTTGGTGAGTTTGGAGTGAAATCCAATAGCTAGAACTAAGCAAAACACCAACCACTCCATGTAAGGAACGAACTGGGTGCGAACTTGAATTGTCCAATTTCTTACACCTATTGATATCGGATCGATTCCAAACCTTGGGCAACATCATAATATGGTGGGAGGAGTCATTTGGTGAGTTTGGAGGGAAATCCAATAGCTAGAACTCAGCGAAACACCAATTGCTTTCGGATCGATTCCAAAACTTGGGCAACATCTGAATAAGGTGGAAGGAATCATTTGGTGAGTTTGGAGTGAAATCCAATCGCTAGAACTATTGAAAACACCAACCACTCCACGTAATGAACAAACAGGGTGCGAACTTGAATTGTCCAATTTCTTACACCAATTGAGTTCGGATCGATTCCAAAACTTGGGCAATGTCATAATAAGGTGGGAGGAGTCATTTGGTGAGTTTGGAGTGAAATCCAATAGCTAGAACTAGGCAAAACACCAACCACTCCATGTAAGGAACGAACTGGGTGCGAACTTGAATTGTCCAATTTCTTACACCTATTGATTTCGGATCGATTCCAAAACTTGGGCAACATCATAATAAGGTGGAAGGAGTCATTTGGTGAGTTTGGAGTGAAATCCGAACGCTAGAACTATTGAAAACACCAACCACTCCATGTAAGGAACGAACAGGGTGCGAACTTGAATTGTCCAATTTCTTACACCTATTGATTTCGGATCGATTCCAAAACTTGGGCAACATCATAATAAGGTGGAAGGAGTCATTTATTGTGTTTGGAGTGAAATCCAATAGCTAGAACTAAGCAAAACACCAACCACTCCATGTAAGGAACGAACTGGGTGCGAACTTGAATTGTCCAATTTCTTACACCAATTGATTTCGGATCGATTCCAAAACTTGGGCAACATCTTAATAAGGTGGATGGAGTCATTTCGTGAGTTTGGAGTGAAATCCAATCGCTAGAACTATTGAAAACACCAACAACTCCATGTAAGGAACAAACAGGGTGCAAACTTGAATTGTCCAATTTCTTACACCTGTTGATTTCGGATCGATTCCAAAACTTGGGCAACGTCATAATAAGGTGGAAAGAGTCATTTGGTGAGTTTGGAGTGAAATCCAACAGCTAGAACTATTGAAAACACCAACCACTCCATGTAAGGAACAAACAGGGTGCGAACTTGAATTGTCCAATTTCTTGCACCTATTGATTTCGGATCGATTCCAAAACTTGGGCAACATCATAATAAGGTGGGAGGAGTCATTTGGTGAGTTTGGAGTGAAATCCAATAGCTAGAACTAAGCAAAACACCAACCACTCCATGTAAGGAACGAATTGGGTGCGAACTTGAATTGTCCAATTTCTTACACCTATTGATTCCGGATCGATTCCAAAACTTGGGCAACATCATAATATGGTTTGAGGAGTCATTTGGTGAGTTTGGAGTGAAATACAATAGCTAGAACTAAGCAAAACACCAACCACTCAATGTAAGGAACGAACAGGGTGCGAACTTGAATTGTCCAATTTCTTACACCTATTGATTTCGGATCGATTCCAAAATTTGGACAACATCATAATAAGGTTGGGGGAGTCATTTGGTGAGTTTGGAGTGAAATCCAACAGCTAGAACTAAGCAAAACACCAACCACTCCATGTAAGGAACGAACAGGGTGCGAACTTGAATTGTCCCATTTCTTACACCTATTGATTTCGGATCGATTCCAAAACTTGGGAAACTTCTTAATAAGGTGGAAGGAGTCATTTGGTCAGTTTGGAGTGAAATCCAATCGCTAGAACTATTGAAAACACCAACCACTCCATGTAAAGAACGAACTGGGTGCGAACTTGAATTGTCCAATTTCTTACACCTATTGATTTCGGATCGATTCCAAAACTAGGGCAACATCATAATAAGGTGGGAGGAGTCATTTGGTGAGTTTGGAGTGAAATCCAATAGCTAGAACTAAGCAAAACACCAACCACTCCATGTAGGAACGAACTGGGTGCGTACTTGAATTGTCCAATTTCTTACACCTATTGATTTCGGATCGATTCCAAAACTTGGGCAACATCATAATAAGGTGGGAGGAGTCATTTGGTGAGTTTGGAGTGAAATCCAATAGCTAGAACTAAGCAAAACACCAACCACTCCATGTAAGGAACGAACTGGGTGCGAACTTGAATTGTCCAATTTCTTACACCTATTGATTTCGGATCGATTCCAAAACTTGGGCAACAGCATAATAAGGTGGGAGGAGTCATTTATTGTGTCTGGAGTGAAATCCAATAGCTAGAACTAAGCAAAACACCAACCACTCCATGTAAGGAACGAACTGGGTGCGAACTTGAATTGTCCAATTTCTTACACCTATTTATTTCGGATCGATTCCAAAACTTGGGCAACAACATAATAAGGTGGGAGGATTCATTTGGTGAGTTTGGAGTGAAATCCAATAGCTAGAACTAAGCAAAACACCAACCACTCCATGTAAGGAACGAACTGGGTGCGAACTTGAATTGTCCAATTTCTTACACCTATTGATATCGGATCGATTCCAAACCTTGGGCAACATCATAATATGGTGGGAGGAGTCATTTGGTGAGTTTGGAGGGAAATCCAATAGCTAGAACTCAGCGAAACACCAATTGCTTTCGGATCGATTCCAAAACTTGGGCAACATCTGAATAAGGTGGAAGGAATCATTTGGTGAGTTTGGAGTGAAATCCAATCGCTAGAACTATTGAAAACACCAACCACTCCACGTAATGAACAAACAGGGTGCGAACTTGAATTGTCCAATTTCTTACACCAATTGAGTTCGGATCGATTCCAAAACTTGGGCAATGTCATAATAAGGTGGGAGGAGTCATTTGGTGAGTTTGGAGTGAAATCCAATAGCTAGAACTAGGCAAAACACCAACCACTCCATGTAAGGAACGAACTGGGTGCGAACTTGAATTGTCCAATTTCTTACACCTATTGATTTCGGATCGATTCCAAAACTTGGGCAACATCATAATAAGGTGGAAGGAGTCATTTGGTGAGTTTGGAGTGAAATCCGAACGCTAGAACTATTGAAAACACCAACCACTCCATGTAAGGAACGAACAGGGTGCGAACTTGAATTGTCCAATTTCTTACACCTATTGATTTCGGATCGATTCCAAAACTTGGGCAACATCATAATAAGGTGGAAGGAGTCATTTATTGTGTTTGGAGTGAAATCCAATAGCTAGAACTAAGCAAAACACCAACCACTCCATGTAAGGAACGAACTGGGTGCGAACTTGAATTGTCCAATTTCTTACACCAATTGATTTCGGATCGATTCCAAAACTTGGGCAACATCTTAATAAGGTGGATGGAGTCATTTCGTGAGTTTGGAGTGAAATCCAATCGCTAGAACTATTGAAAACACCAACAACTCCATGTAAGGAACAAACAGGGTGCAAACTTGAATTGTCCAATTTCTTACACCTGTTGATTTCGGATCGATTCCAAAACTTGGGCAACGTCATAATAAGGTGGAAAGAGTCATTTGGTGAGTTTGGAGTGAAATCCAACAGCTAGAACTATTGAAAACACCAACCACTCCATGTAAGGAACAAACAGGGTGCGAACTTGAATTGTCCAATTTCTTGCACCTATTGATTTCGGATCGATTCCAAAACTTGGGCAACATCATAATAAGGTGGGAGGAGTCATTTGGTGAGTTTGGAGTGAAATCCAATAGCTAGAACTAAGCAAAACACCAACCACTCCATGTAAGGAACGAATTGGGTGCGAACTTGAATTGTCCAATTTCTTACACCTATTGATTCCGGATCGATTCCAAAACTTGGGCAACATCATAATATGGTTTGAGGAGTCATTTGGTGAGTTTGGAGTGAAATACAATAGCTAGAACTAAGCAAAACACCAACCACTCAATGTAAGGAACGAACAGGGTGCGAACTTGAATTGTCCAATTTCTTACACCTATTGATTTCGGATCGATTCCAAAATTTGGACAACATCATAATAAGGTTGGGGGAGTCATTTGGTGAGTTTGGAGTGAAATCCAACAGCTAGAACTAAGCAAAACACCAACCACTCCATGTAAGGAACGAACAGGGTGCGAACTTGAATTGTCCCATTTCTTACACCTATTGATTTCGGATCGATTCCAAAACTTGGGAAACATCTTAATAAGGTGGAAGGAGTCATTTGGTCAGTTTGGAGTGAAATCCAATCGCTAGAACTATTGAAAACACCAACCACTCCATGTAAAGAACGAACTGGGTGCGAACTTGAATTGTCCAATTTCTTACACCTATTGATTTCGGATCGATTCCAAAACTAGGGCAACATCATAATAAGGTGGGAGGAGTCATTTGGTGAGTTTGGAGTGAAATCCAATAGCTAGAACTAAGCAAAACACCAACCACTCCATGTAGGAACGAACTGGGTGCGTACTTGAATTGTCCAATTTCTTACACCTATTGATTTCGGATCGATTCCAAAACTTGGGCAACATCTTAATAAGGTGGGAGGAATCATTTGGTGAGTTTGGGGAGAAATCCAATAGCTAGAACTAAGCAAAACACCAACCACTCCATGTAAGGAACGAACTGGGTGCGAACTTGAATTGTCCAATTTCTTACACCTCTTGATATCGGATCGATTCCAAAACTTGGGCAACATCACAATAAGGTGGGAGGAGTCATTTGGTGAGTTTGGAGGGAAATCCAATAGCTAGAACTAAGCAAAACACCAACCACTCCATGTAAGGAACGAACTTGGTGCGAACTTGAATTGTCCAATTTCTAACACCTATTGATTTCGGATTGATTCCAAAACTTGGGCAACATCATAATAAGGTGGGAGGAGTCATTTATTGTGTTTGGAGTGAAATCCAGTAGCTAGAACTAAGCAAAACACCAACCACTCCATGTAAGGAATGAACTTGGTGCGAACTTGAATTGTCCAATTTCTAACACCTATTGATTTCGGATTGATTCCAAAATTTGGACAACATCATAATAAGGTGGGAGGAGTCATTTGGTGAGTTTGGAGGGAAATCCAATAGCTAGAACTAAGCAAAACACCAACCACTCCATGTAAGGAACGAACTTGGTGCGAACTTGAATTGTCCAATTTCTAACACCTATTGATTTCGGATTGATTCCAAAATTTGGACAACATCATAATAAGGTGGGAGGAGTCATTTGGTGAGTTTGGAGTGAAATCCAATAGCTAGAACTAAGCAAAACACCAACCACTCCATGTAAGGAACGAATTGGGTGCGAACTTGAATTGTCCAATTTCTAACACCTATTGATTTCGGATCGATTCCAAAACTTGGGGAACATCTTAATAAGGTGGAAGAAGTCATTTGGTGAGTTTGGAGTGAAATCCAATAGCTAGAACTATTGAAAACACCAACCACTCCATGTAAGGAACAAAAAGGGTGCGAACTTGAATTGTCCAATTTCTTACACCTATTAATTTCGGATCGATTCCAAAACTTGGGCAACGTCATAATAAGGTGGGAGGAGTCATTTGGTGAGTTTGGAGTGAAATCCAATAGCTAGAACTAAGCAAAACAACAACCACTCCATTTAAGGAACGAACTGGGTGCGTACTTGAATTGTCCAATTTCTTACACCTATTGATTTCGGATCGATTCCAAAACTTGGGCAACATCATAATAAGGTGGGAGGAGTCATTTATTGTGTTTGGAGTGAAATCCAATAGCTAGAACTAAGCAAAACACCAACCACTCCATGTAAGGAACGAACTGGGTACGAACTTGAATTGTCCAATTTCTTACACCTATTTATTTCGGATCGATTCCAAAACTTGGGCAACATCATAATAAGGTGGGAGGAGTCATTTGGTGAGTTTGGAGTGAAATCCAATAGCTAGAACCTTAACCACTCCATGTAAGGAACGAACTGGGTGCGAACTTGAATTGTCCAATTTCTTACACCTATTGATTTCGGATCGATTCCAAAACTTGGGCAACATCATAATAAGGTGGGCGGAGTCATTTGGTGAGTTTGGAGTGAAATCCAATAGCTAGAACAAAGCAAAACACCAACCACTCCTTGTAAGGAACGAACTGGGTGCGAACTTGAATTGTCTAATTTCTTACACCTCTTGATTTCGGATCGATTCCAAAACTTGGGCAACATCATAATAAGGTGGGAGGAGTCATTTGGTGAGTTTGGAGTGAAATCCAATGGCTAGAACTAAGCAAAACACCAACCACTCCATGTAGGAACGAACTGGGTGCGAACTTGAATTCTCCAATTTCTTACACCTCTTGATTTCGGATCGATTCCAAAACTTGGGCAACATCATAATAAGGTGGGAGGAATCATTTGGTGAGTTTGGGGAGAAATCCAATAGCTAGAACTAAGCAAAACACCAACCACTCCATGTAAGGAACGAACTGGGTGCGAACTTGAATTGTCCAATTTCTTACACCTCTTGATTTCGGATCGATTCCAAAACTTGGGCAACATCATAATAAGGTGGGAGGAGTCATTTGGTGAGTTTGGAGGGAAATCCAATAGCTAGAACTAAGCAAAACACCAACCACTCCATGTAAGGAACGAACTTGGTGCGAACTTGAATTGTCCAATTTCTAACACCTATTGATTTCGGATTGATTCCAAAACTTGGGCAACATCATAATAAGGTGGGAGGAGTCATTTATTGTGTTTGGAGTGAAATCCAGTAGCTAGAACTAAGCAAAACACCGACCACTCCATGTAAGGATCGAACTGGGTGCGAACATGAATTGTCCAATTTCTTACACCTATTGATTTCGGATTGATTCCAAAACTTGGGCAACATCATAATAAGGTGGGAGGAGTCATTTATTGTGTTTGGAGTGAAATCCAATAGCTAGAACTAAGCAAAACACCAACCACTCCACGTAAGGATCGAACTGGGTGCGAACTTGAATTGTCCAATTTCTTACACCTATTGATTTCGGATCGATGCCAAAACTTTGGCAACATCATAATAAGCTGGAAAGAGTCATTTGGTGAGTTTGGAGTGAAATCCAACAGCTAGAACTGTTGAAAACACCAACCACTCCATGTAAGGAACAAACAGGGTGCGAACTTGAATTGTCCAATTTCTTGCACTTATTGATTTCGGATCGATTCCAAAACTTGGGCAACATCATAATAAGGTGGGAGGAGTCATTTGGTGAGTTTAGAGTGAAATCCAGTAGCTAGAACTAAGCAAAACACCAACCACTCCACGTAAGGAACGAACTGGGTGCGAACTTGAATTGTCCAATTTCTTACACCTATTGATTTCGGATCGATTCCAAAACTTGGGCAACATCATAATAAGGTGGGAGGAGTCATTTGGTGAGTTTGGAGTGAAATCCAATAGCTAGAACTAAGCAAAACACCAACCACTCCATGTAAGGAACGAACTGGGTGCGAACTTGAATTGTCCAATTTCTTACACCTATTGATTTCGGATCGATTCCAAAACTTGGGCAACATCATAATAAGGTGGGAGGAGTCGTTTGGTGAGTTTGGAGTGAAATCCAATAGCTAGAACTAAGCAAAACACCAACCACTCCATGTAAGGAACGAACTGGGTGCGAACTTGAATTGTCCAATTTCTTACACCTATTGATTTCGGATCGATTCCAAAACTTGGGCAACATCATAATAAGGTGGGAGGAGTCATTTATTGTGTTTGGAGTGAAATCCAATAGCTATAACTAAGCAAAACACCAACCACTCCGTGTAAGGAACGAACTGGGTGCGAACTTGAATTGTCCAATTTCTTACACCTATTGATTTCGGATCGATTCCAAAACTGGGGCAACATCATAATAAGGTTTGAGGAGTCATTTGGTGAGTTTGGAGTGAAATCCAATGGCTAGAACTAACCATAACACCAACCACTCAATGTAAGGAACGAACAGGGTGCGAACTTGAATTGTCCAATTTCTTACACCTATTGATTTCGGATCGATTCCAAAACTTGGGCAACATCATGATAAGGTGGGAGGAGTCATTTATTGTGTTTGGAGTGAAATCCAATAGCTAGAACTAAGCAAAACACCAACCACTCCACGTAAGGATCGAACTGGGTGCGAACTTGAATTGTCCAATTTCTTACACCTATTGATTTCGGATCGATTCCAAAACTTGGGCAACATCATAATAAGGTGGAAAGAGTCATTTGGTGAGTTTGGAGTGAAATCCAATCGCTAGAACTATTGAAAACACCAACCACTCCATGTAAGGAACAAATAGGTTGCGAACTTCAATTGTCCAATTTCTTACACCAGTTGATTTCGGATCGATTCCAAAACTTGGGCAACATCATAATAAGGTGGGAGGAGTCATTTGGTGAGTTTGGAGTGAAATCCATAGCTAGAACTAAGCAAAACACCAACCACTCCATGTAAGGAACGAACTGGGTGCGAACTTCAATTGTCCCATTTCTTACACCTATTGATTTCGGATCGATTCCAAAACTTGGGCAACAACATAATAAGGTGGGAGGAGTCATTTGGTGAGTTTGGAGTGAAATCCAATAGCTAGAACTAAGCAAAACACCAACCACTCCATGTGAGGATCGAACTGGGTGCGAACTTGAATTGTCAAATTTCTTACACCTATTGATTTCGGATCGATTCCAAAACTTGGGCAACATCATAATAAGGTGGGAGGAGTCTTTTATTGTGTTTGGAGTGAAATCCAATAGCTAGAACTAAGCAAAACACCAACCACTCCATGTAAGAAACGAACTGGGTGTGAACTTGAATTGTCCAATTTCTTACACCTATGGATTTCGGATCGATTCCAACACTTGGGCAACATCATAATAAGGTGGGAGGAGTCATTTGGTGAGTTTGGAGTGAAATCCAATAGCTAGAACTAAGCAAAACACCAACCACTCCATGTAAGGAACGAACTGGGTGCGAACTTGAATTGTCCAATTTCTTACACCTATTGATTTCGGATCGATTCCAAAACTTGGGCAACATCATGATAAGGTGGGAGGAGTCATTTATTGTGTTTGGAGTGAAATCCAATAGCTAGAACTAAGCAAAACACCAACCACTCCACGTAAGGATCGAACTGGGTGCGAACTTGAATTGTCCAATTTCTTACACCTATTGATTTCGGATCGATTCCAAAACTTGGGCAACATCATAATAAGGTGGAAGAGTCATTTGGTGAGTTTGGAGTGAAATCCAATCGCTAGAACTATTGAAAACACCAACCACTCCATGTAAGGAACAAATAGGTTGCGAACTTCAATTGTCCAATTTCTTACACCAGTTGATTTCGGATCGATTCCAAAACTTGGGCAACATCATAATAAGGTGGGAGGAGTCATTTGGTGAGTTTGGAGTGAAATCCAATAGCTAGAACTAGGCAAAACACCAACCACTCCATGTAAGGAACGAACTGGGTGCGAACTTCAATTGTCCCATTTCTTACACCTATTGATTTCGGATCGATTCCAAAACTAGGGCAACAACATAATAAGGTGGGAGGAGTCATTTGGTGAGTTTGGAGTGAAATCCAATAGCTAGAACTAAGCAAAACACCAACCACTCCATGTGAGGATCGAACTGGGTGCGAACTTGAATTGTCAAATTTCTTACACCTATTGATTTCGGATCGATTCCAAAACTTGGGCAACATCATAATAAGGTGGGAGGAGTCTTTTATTGTGTTTGGAGTGAAATCCAATAGCTAGAACTAAGCAAAACACCAACCACTCCATGTAAGAAACGAACTGGGTGTGAACTTGAATTGTCCAATTTCTTACACCTATGGATTTCGGATCGATTCCAACACTTGGGCAACATCATAATAAGGTGGGAGGAGTCATTTGGTGAGTTTGGAGTGAAATCCAATAGCTAGAACTAAGCAAAACACCAACCACTCCATGTAAGGAACGAACTGGGTGCGAACTTGAATTGTCCAATTTCTTACACCTATTGATTTCGGATCGATTCCAAAGTTGGGCAACATCATAATAAGGTGGGAGGAGTCTTTTCTTGTGTTTGGAGTGAAATCCAATAGCTAGAACTAAGCAAAACACCAACCACTCCATGTAAGGAACGAACTGGGTGTGAACTTGAGTTGTCCAATTTCTTACACCTATTGATTTCGGATCGATTACAAAACTTGGGCAACATCATAATAAGGTGCGAGGAGTCTTTTGGGGAGTTTGGAGTGAAATCCAATAGCTAGAACTAAGCAAAACACCAACCACTCCATGTATGGAACAAACAGGGTGCGAACTTGAATTGTCCAATTTCTTACACCTATTGATTTCGGATCGATTCCAAAACTTGGGCAACATCATAATAAGGTGGAAAGAGTCATTTGGTGAGTTTGGAGTGAAATTCAAACGCTAGAACTATTGAAAACACCAACCACTCCATGTAAGGAACAACAGGGTGCGAACTTGAATTGTCCAATTTCTTACACCTATTGATTTCGGATCGATTCCAAACTTGGGCAACATCATAATAAGGTGGGAGGAGTCATTTGGTGAGTTTGGTGTGAAATCCAATAGCTAAACTAAGCAGAACACCAACCACTCCATGTAAGGAACGAACTGGGTGCGAACTTGAATTGTCCACTTTCTTACACCTATTGATTTCGGATCGATTCCAAAACCTGGGCAACATCATAATAAGGTTGAAAGAGTCATTTGGTAAGTTTGGAGTGAAATCCAATAGCTAGAACTAAGCAAAACACCAACCACTCCATGTAAGGAACGAACAGGGTCCGAACTTGAATTGTCCAATTTCTTACATCTATTGATTTCGGATCGATTCCAAAACTTGGGCAACATCATAATAAGATGGAAAGAGTCATTTGGTGAGTTTGGAGTGAAATCCAATCGCTAGAACTGATGAAAACACCAACCACAACCATGTAAGTAACAAACAGGTTGTGAACTTGAATTGTCCAATTTCTTACACCTATTGATTTCGGATCGATTCCAAAACTTGGGCAACATCATAATAAGGTGGAAGAGTCATTTGGTAGTTTGGAGTGAAATCCAATAGCTAGAACTAAGCAAAACACCAACCACTCCATGTAAGGAACGAACAGGGTGCCGAACTTGAATTGTCCAATTTCTTACACATATTGATTTCGGATCGATTCCAAAACTTGGGCAACATCATAATAAGGTGAAAGAGTCATTTGGTGAGTTTGGAGTGAAATCCAATAGCTAGAACTAAGCAAAACACCAACCACTCCATGTAAGGAACGAACAGGGTGCGAACTTGAATTGTCCAATTTCTTACACCTATTGATTTCGGATCGATTCCAAAACTTGGGCAACATCATAATAAGGTGGAAAGAGTCATTTGGGAGTTTGGAGTGAAATCCAATCGCTAGAACTATTGAAAACACCAACCCACTCCATGTAAGGAACAAACAGGGTGCGAACTTGAATTGTCCAATTTCTTACACCTATTGATTTCGGATCGATTCCAAAACTTGGGCAACATCATAATAGGGTGCGAGTAGTCATTTGGTGAGTTTTGGAGTGAAATCCAGTAGCTGGAACTAAGCACAACACCACCACTCCATGTCAGGAATGAACTGGTTGCGAACTTGAATTGTCCAATTTCTTACACCTATTGATTTCGGATCGATTCCAAAACTTGGGCAACATCATAATAAGGTCGGAGGAGTCAATTGGAGAGTTTTGGAGTGAAATTCAAAAGCTAGAACTAAGCAAACCACCACCACTCCATGTAAGGAACGAACAGGGTGCGAACTTGAATTGTCCAATTTCTTACACCTACTGATTCGGATCGATTCCAAACTTGGGCAACATCATAATAAGGTGGAAAGAGTCATTTGGTGAGTTTGGAGTGAAAATCCAATTGCTGGAACTAAGCAAAACACCAACCACTCCATGTAAGGAACAAACTGGTTGCGAACTTAAATTGTCCAATTTCTTACACCTAGTTGATTTCGGATCGATTCCAAAACTTGGGCAACATCATAATAAGGTGGGAGGAGTCATTTGGTAGAGTTTGGAGTGAAATCCAATAGCTAGAACTAAGCAAAACACCAACCACTCCATGTAAGGAACGAACAGGGTGCGAACTTGAATTGTCCAATTTCTTACACCTACTGATTTCGGATCGATTCCAAAACTTGGGCAACATCATAATAAGGTGGAAAGAGTCATTTGGTGAGTTTGGAGTGAAATTCCAATCGCTAGAACTATTGAAAACACCAACCACTCCATGTAAGGAACAAACAGGGTGCGAACTTGAATTGTCCAATTTCTTACACCTATTGATTTCGGATCGATTCCAAAACTTGGGCAACATGATAATAAGGTGGGAGGAGTCATTTGGTGAGACTTGGAGTGAAATCCAACTAGCTAGAACTAAGCAAAACACCAACCACTCCATGTAAGGAACGAACAGGGTGCGAACTTGAATTGTCCAATTTCTTACACCTATTGATTTTTGATCGATTCCAAAACTTGGGCAACATCATAATAAGGGGGAGGAGTCATTTGGTGTGTTTGGGTGAAATCCAATAGCTAGAACTAAGCAAAACACCAACCACTCCATGTAAGGAACAAACTGGGTGCGAACTTGAATTGTCCAATTTCTTACACCTATTGATTTTGGATCGATTCCAAAACTTGGGCAACATCATAATAAGGTGGGAGGAGTCATTTGGTGAGTTTTGGAGTGAAATCCAATAGCTAGAACTAAGCAAAACACCAACCACTCAATGTAAGGAACGAACAGGGTGCGAACTTGTATTGTCCAATTTCTTACACCTATTGATTTCGGATCGATTCCAAAACTTGGGCAACATCATAATAAGGTGGGACGAGTCGTTTGGTGAGTTTGGAGTGAAATCCAATAGCTAGAACTAAGCAAAACACCAACCACTCCATGTAAGAACGAACTTGGTGCGAACTTGAACTGTCCAATTTCTTACACCTATTGATTTCGGATCGATTCAAAACTTGGGCAAAATCATAATAAGGTGGGAGGAGTCATTTAGTGTGTTTGTAGTGAAATCCAATAGCTAGAACTAAGCAAACACCAACCACTTCATGTAAGGAACGAACTCAGTGTGGACATGAATTGTCCAATTTCTTACACCTATTGATTCGGATCGATTCCAAAACTGTGGGCAACATCATAATAAGGTGGGGAGGAGTCATTTGTTGAGTTTGGAGTGTAGAACTAAGCAAACACCAACCCTCGATGTAAGGAACAAACAGGGTGCGAACTTGAATTGTCCAATTTCTTACACCTATTGATTTCGGATCGATTCCAAAACTTGGGCAACATCATAATAAGGGGGGAGGAGTCATTTGGTGTGTTTTGTTGTTAAATCCAATAGCTAGAACTAAGCAAAACACCAACCACTTCATGTAAGGAACGACCTCAGTGCGAACTTGAATTGTCCAATTTCTTACACCTATTGATTCGGATCGATTCCAAAACTTGGGCAACATCATAATAAGGTGGGAGGAGTCATTTGGTGAGTTTGGAGTGAAATCCAATAGCTAGAACTGAGCAAAACACCAACCACTCAATGTATGGAACGCACAGGGTGCGAACTTGTATTGTCCAATTTCTTACACCTATTGATTTCGGATCGATTCCAAAACTTGGGCAACATCATAATAAGGTGGAGGAGTCATTTGGTGAGTTTGGAGTGAAATCCAATTGCTAGAACAAAGCAAAACACCAACCACTCCATGTAAGAAACGAACTGGGTGGCGAACTTGAATTGTCCAATTTCTTACACCTATTGATTTCGGATCGATTCCAAAACTTGGGCAACATCATAATAAGGTGGGAGGAGTCATTTGGTGAGTTTGGAGTGAATCCAATAGCTAGAACAAAGCAAAACACCAACTACTCCATGTAAGGAACGAACTGGGTGCGAACTTGAATTGTCCAATTTCTTGCACCTATTGATTTCGGATCGATTCCAAAACTGGGCAACATCATAATAAGGGGGGAGGAGTCATTTGGTGTGTTTGGAGTTGAAATCCAATAGCTAGAACTAAGCAAAACACCAACCACTCGATGTAAGGAACAACTGGGTGCGAACTTGAATTGTCCAATTTTCTTACACCTATTGATTTCGGATCGATTCCAAAACTTGGGCAACATCATAATAAGGTGGGAGGAGTCATTTGGTGAGTTTGGAGTGAAATCCAAAAGCTAGAACTAATGCAAAACACCAACCACTCCATGTAAGGAACGAACAGGGTGCGAACTTTAATTGTCCAATTTCTTACACCTATTGATTTCGGATCGATTCGAAAACTTGGACAACATCATAATAAGGTTGGAGGAAGTCATTTGGTGATTTTGGAGTGAAATCCAATAGCTAGAACTAAGCAAAAACACAACCACTCCATGTAAGGAACGAACTGGTTGCGAACTTGAATTGTCCAATTTCTTACACCTATTGATTTCGGATCGATTCCAAAACTTGGGCAACATCATAATAAGGGGGGAGGAGTCATTTGGTGTGTTTGTTGTTAAATCCAATAGCTAGAACTAAGCAAAACACCAACCACTTCATGTAAGGAACGACCTCAGGTGCGAACTTGAATTGTCCAATTTCTTACACCTATTGATTTCGGATCGATTCCAAAACTTGGGCAACATCATAATAAGGTGGGAGGAGTCATTTGGTGAGTTTGGATTGAAATCCAATAGCTAGAACTGAGCAAAACACCAACCACTCAATGTATGGAACCTACAGGGTGCGAACTTGAATTGTCCAATTTTCTTACACCTATTGATTCCGGATCGATTCCAAAACTTGGGCAACATCATAATAAGGTGGGAGGAGTCATTTGTGTGAGTTTGGAGTGAAATCCAACAGCTAGAACAAAGCAAAACACCAACCACTCCATGTAAGGAACGAACAGGGTGCGAACTTGAATTGTCCAATTTCTTACACCTATGATTTCGGATCGATTCCAAAACTTGGGCAAATCATAATAAGGTGGGAGGAGTCATTTGGTGAGTTTGGAGTGAAATCCAATAGCTAGAACAAAGCAAAACACCAACTACTCCATGTAAGAACGAACTGGGTGCGAACTTGAATTGTCCAATTCTTGCACCTATTGATTTCGGATCGATTTCCAAAACTGGGCAACATCATAATAAGGGGGGAGGAGTCATTTGGTGTGTTTGGTTTGAAATCCAATAGCTAGAACTATAGCAAAACACCAACACACTCGATGTAAGGAACAACTGGGTTGCGAACTTGAATTGTCAATTTCTTACACCTATTGATTTCGGATCGATCCAAAACTTGGGCAACATCATAATAAGGTGGAGGAGTCATTTGGTGAGTTTGGAGTGAAATCCAAAAGCTAGGACTAATGCAAAACACCAACCACTCCATGTAAGGAACGAACATGGGTGCGAACTTTAATTGTCCAATTTCTTACACCTATTGATTCGGATCGATTCGAAAACTTGGACAACATCATAATAAGGGTGGAGGAGTCATTTGGTGAGTTTGGAGTGAAATCCAATAGGCTAGAACTAAGCAAAACACCAACCACTCCATGTAAGGAACGAACTGGTTTGCGAACTTTGAATTGTCCAATTTCTTACACCTATTGATTTCGGATCGATTCCAAACTTGGGCAACATCATAATAAGGTGGGAGGAGTCATTTGGATGTGTTTGGAGTGAAATCCAATAGCTAGAACTACTGAAAACACCACCACTCCATGTAAGGAACGAACTGGGTGCGAACTTGAATTGTCCAATTTCTTACACCTATTGATTTCGGATCGATTCCAAAACTTGGGCAACATCATAATAAGGTGGAAAGAGTCATTTGGTGAGTTTGGAGTGAAATCCAATAGCTAGAACTAAGCAAAAACACCCAACCACTCCATGTAAGGAACGAACTGGTTGCGAACTTGAATTGTCCAATTTCTTACACCTATTGATTCGGATCGATTCCAAAAACTTGGGCAACATCATAATAAGGTGGAAAAGAGTCATTTGGTGAGTTTTGGAGTGAAATCCAATAGCTAGAACAATTGAAAACACCAACCA
The DNA here is from genome assembly GCA_005406145.1 of Prunus yedoensis. NCBI lineage: Eukaryota > Viridiplantae > Streptophyta > Magnoliopsida > Rosales > Rosaceae > Prunus > Prunus yedoensis. The sequence continues at coordinate 46,637 of BJCG01002777.1, forward strand.
CTCCATGTAAGGAACAAAGAGGGTGCGAACTTGAATTGTCCAATTTTCTTACATCCTATTGAATTTCGGATCGATTCCAAAACTTGGGCAACATCATAATAAGGTGGAAGAGGTCATTTGGTGAGTTTGGAGTGAAATCCAATCGCTAGAACTATTAAAACACCAACCACTCATGTAAGGAACAAGAAGGTTGCGAACTTGAATTGTCCCATTTCTTACACCTATTGATTTCGGATCGATTCCAAAACTTGGGCAACATCATAATAAGGTGGAAAGAGTCATTTGGTGAGTTTGGAGTGAAATCCAACGCTAGAACTATTGAAAACACCACCACTCCATGTAAGAACAAAGAGGGTGCGAACTTGAATTGTCCAATTCTTACACCATTGATTTCGGATCGATTCCAAACTTGGACAACATCATAATAAGGTGGAGGAGTCATTTGGTGAGTTTGGAGTGAAATCCAATCGCTAGAACTAAGCAAACACCACGACTCCATGTAAGGAACGAACTGGGTGCGAACTTGATTGTCCAATTCTTACAACCTATTGATTTCGGATCGAGTCCAAACTTGGGACAACATCATAATAAGGTGGGAGGAGTCCTTGGGGGAGTTTGGAGTGAAATCCAATAGCTAGGACTAAGCAAAACACCAACCACTTATGTAAGTAACGAACTGGGTGCGAACTTGAATTGTCCAATTTCTTAACCTATTGATTTCGGATCGATTCCAAAACTTGGGAAAACATCAT
>BJCG01002778.1:0-53142 GCA_005406145.1 Prunus yedoensis
AACGACCGGTCGCCAGGAGCGGACCGGTCGCTTCCAAGCACTGAAGCTGAGTCTCGAATCTGTCCAGAAACGACCGGTCGCCAGGAGACCAGCGACGTCGCTCACAACAGAGAGCACAATATTTTTCATACTTCACCGACGATGATGATGAGACCCCCCTCACATCTCAGTACCAGCTGATCAATCTCCTGAGAATACTCCTGAGGTACGTGCTTCTACTACATCTACTGTTTTAGTTGATGAAACTGTTAGATATCAATTACCCAATAGACAGAACGTGGAAAACCACCAATTCGGTATTCACCGGATCATGGCAAAGCATCGAAGTATCCAATTGCAAACTATGTTTCTGCGGAAAAATTATCTGCACCCCTCCAAGGTTTTGTACATCAGTTATCTGCAATTCATATTCCAACCAAAGTGAGTGAGGCATTGAAGGATCCAAAATGGGTTCACGCAATGAAGGAAGAGATGCATGCTCTGGAGAAAAATCACACATGGACACTAGAGAATTTACCTCGAGGAAAAGGACTGTCGGATGCAGATGGGTTTACACCTTGAAATACAATGCTGATGGGTCAATTGAACGTTACAAGCACGACTTGTGGCAAAGGGATACACGCAAACATATGGTATTGACTATGAAGAAACCTTTGCCCCAGTTGCAAAACTTAATACTGTTCGAGTGCTATTGTCCCTTGCAGCAAATCTTGATTGGCCTCTCCACCAATTTGATGTGAAAAATGCTTTTCTCCATGGAGAACTCACAGAAGAAGTCTACATGGATATCCCACCAGGATATGTTACATCTACTCCTGCTAATGTGGTGTGCAGATTACGAAAGGCATTATATGGATTGAAGCAGTCTCCCCGGGCATGGTTTGGGCGTTTTACCTTGGCAATGAAGAATTATGGTTTTAAGCAGAGTAATTCTGACCATACTCTGTTCTTAAAACACAAGGGAGGAAAGGTAACAGCTCTTATCATTTATGTCGATGATATGATTATTACTGGGAATGATAAGCAGGAAATTTCTCAACTCCAACAATGTTTGGCAAAGGAGTTTGAAATGAAAAATCTTGGTGGACTCAAGTACTTCTTGGGCATTGAAGTTGCTCGATCAAAGCACGGCATTTTTCTCTCACAAAGAAAGTATGTTCTCGATTTATTGGCAGAAACGGGAATGTTAGATTGCAAACCTGTGGACACTCCAATCGTTCAGAATCACCGTCTTGGGGAATATCCCAATCAAGTACCCACTAACAAAGAAAGATATCAGAGATTGGTGGACGACTAATCTACCTATCCCATACCCGACCCGACATTGCGTATGCTGTAAGTGTTGCTAGTCAGTTTATGCATTGTCCAAGTGAAGATCATATGGATGCGGTTCTTAGAATTCTTAAATATTTGAAGTCCGCACCGGGTAAAGGACTTATGTTCTCTAAAAATGGTCATCTGAATAGCAGTGGCTATACAGATGCAGATTGGGCAGGGAATGTCACTGATAGACGATCAACATTAGGGTACTTCACATTTGTTGGTGGTAACTTGGTTACTTGGAGAAGCAAGAAACAGAATGTTGTTGCTTTGTCTAGTGCAGAAGCCGAATTCAGAGGAATGACCAAAGGAATTTGCGAACTCCTTTGGTTAAAGAAATTGCTTACAGAGATTGGATATGCACCTACATTAGGAATGCATCTACAGTGTGATAACAAGGCGTCAATATCCATTGCACACAATCCAGTCCAACATGATCGCACTAAACATGTTGAAGTGGATAGACACTTCATTAAAGAAAAACTTGACAATAAAGAAATTCAGCTTCCGTTTGTCAAGTCCGAAGACCAGCTGGCAGATATTTTGACAAAAGCAGTTTCTAGCAGAGTATTCCACAACTCACTGATCAAGTTGGGCATTGGTGATATCTATGCACCAACTTGAGGGGGAGTGTTAGCAATATTGGCATCTTGTGTGATTGTCACCTTGTGAAACACAAAGACATGAAACACAAGACAACCCTTGTCTTATGGCACTTGTCTCATTCCTTGTTTTAGGGAATACTTTTCTTGAGCAATGTAATCCTTGTCTTAGGGAATGTTTCATGGAATGTCTTAGGGAATGTTTCATGGAATGTTTTTAGGGTTATTACATGTATATATGTTTTGATGTGTAATAGAATGAACATATGTTGAAATCAGAAAATATGCATAGCTTCCAAATTCTCTACACTCTCCACTATCTCTACTCAACCTTCAATATCTCTTCCTAATTTTACACAATTTATAGAACTTTAACAATTTTGGTGCTAATTTTGTAAAGAAATCGATCTTACCAAGTGAAAATTTGGCAACCCCACCCTCGTAATAATTGATTGTCTACACTTGAATATCTTCTTATACACAGTCATTCAACCATCCATATATATAGACACAAGTCGAGCGAAAATTCCAAACTCCGCCCTTGCATAAATAGGTCCTTTGGCCGCCGCCTAGCATATGGAAAGCACTTTATCATCAATCAAACCATCAACTCCACATTTCTGATGAAAACCCACCTTCTTTTTCACGTCACTCACTCACTCACTTTTTTTCTTTTTCTAAACTATTTATCATTTCTATTTCTCTCTCTCTCTCTCTCTCTCTGCTTTATCGCTTAGCTATAAGTATCACCTTCAGCTAAAACTTCGTTTACACGCGAATCATCCAAAGCCTACCTATATACTCTCCTACTACGTTCTTCTTTCTTCTTCTTCTTCTTCTTTGTTCTTGTTGTTTTATTTTTATTATTTGTTAGTTTTTGTTGTTTGTTTTTATGATCTTGGGTCGATCTTAATGGGAGATGACCAGTTTAAGCTCCCTCCTGGTTTTCGATTTGACCCGACAGACGAAGAGCTTGTAGTTCATTTCCTTCAACGTAAGGCAGCTCTCTTACCTTTCCATCCCGACGTCATTCCCGATCTCCATCTCTACCCATATGATCCATGGGAACTAGATGGTATGCACCTACCATATAGTCCTTCACTACTATATTAATGCTACTAAAAAATCTCTTGGCCTTGCCTTAATTTAATTAACTTATGTATTAATTTCATGATGTTTGATATTTAATTGCCGCCCTTTTATGTATATCCTATTTCCTTAGATGAGCGCTTGTGCACTTATGTATAGCTGAAATGAGTAATTGACACACTAATACTAGTACGTACATACACATATTCAAGTAAAGTTTCACATGGCAAATGGTGTACGGATTAAATCTGACAGCCTTGCCAAATTGTATGATAAGAGAGCATGTTTTCGCGTACATAAGTATCTTGATCTGTGCACTGTGTGCATATATAAATGTATAGGTAAGGCTCTAGGTGAGGGAAATAAGTGGTACTTTTACAGCAGGAGGACGCAGAATCGGGTTACAAGCAATGGGTATTGGAAGGCATTAGGCGTTGAGGAACCAGTGATCACAAGAAGCTCTTGTAATTCTACACACAAAGTTGGGATGAAAAGATATTTGGCATTTTACGTAGGAGAAGCTCCAAATTCAGGCATCAAAACTAGTTGGATAATGTATGAGTATCGTCTCTCTCCACTCTCAGCAGGAGATGGAGCTTCTTCTTCTTCTTCTTCCACCACAACAAGATCATCATCCAAAAGAAGAGGGCATCTCAAAACAGTTAATAATGCATGTCTCAATCACTACTTATAATTACGTTATTAATTATTTATTTGATTTAATTAGTCATTTCACTCTATGACATGGTAGCATGCGTGGCAAGTCATGTACCTTATTTATCACGTCATCAAGTAAAATAATTGCATAGATCTGACATTTTTCTTACATATGCGTGCCAAAAAAAAAAAAAGAAAGAAAGGAGAATGTGCATGACATAAAATAATTGGAGTTTTATTGATATTTTTGTTTACAAATTTTCTCAGGAATTTAGTGGATACGTTCTCTGTCGAGTCTACGAGCGTGATGAAGATGACGACGACGATGATGGGACAGAGCTTTCATGCTTGGACGAGGTGTTCTTATCTTTGGATGACCTTGATGAAATAAGTTTGCCAAATTAATTAGCATGGAGGGAGGGAGAGAGAGAGAGAGAGAGAGAGAGAGAGAGAGAGAGAGAGAGAGAGAGAGAGAGAGAGAGAGAGAGAGAGAGAGGTGCTCCCTTATTATGAATTAGCTTTATCCCAATTGTACAATTTCATTACTGGATTAATATTATGAACAAATTCAAGTGGGTTTCACTTATATGTTGTAGTCTAACAAAATATGTTATGAGTATAGTTTTGAAAATTCCGATCCACACCATCCAATACATGGAGTTTCCCTGGATGTTTACTCCAAAAGTAACGTATATATTGAGCGGAAACACAAAAGCTACATGCATGTTTTACATATATATATATATATATATATATCCATATTTCTCACCAAAATGAGACTTAGCTAGGTTGTACCCTGACGTATGATTTGATCAATAATTTATTTAATAAATATGGGACAACAATAGGTATTCAATACTTAATGATTGAGAGGCTCCTAAGAACTTTCAATTCTTCCCTTCCTTATTGATTAAAAAAAATTCGATAGTTATGTTCGTTCTTAAAAAATAATTTAGTTATGTGTTATATGAGAAAAGATGTATACAACTAAGTAATTTTTATATTAAATATATCATCACGTGATATAACCAATTCACTTATATTATAACACGTATCAAATAGTAACATCCCTTAACAGTTTCGTAATAGCACTCAATAATTTCTTGTATATTACTGTAGAATTTTCTCTTTTCTTCGATTGTCCATGACAGGTGTTAGAAGTTGACTTGAGCTTATGTTGCATAGAAATTTGGTGCACTTGAGATCTGGTAGTCTTGGTTATCAGCCTTTGTTGATGCTCACGTGCAGAAATTATTGTGAGGAGGATAAACGTGAGGGATGAATGTGGACCCAGTGAGCACTGTAATGTGTAAGTTTGCAGCTAAGAGGCATTCCGCATATCTCAAAAACCTCTTCTTTGTCCTTTTTCTACTTTTATGGCATTTGATTTGAGTGTAATATTTTGCACGATGCCAAGCCGCAATTGATATTTTTGGGTGACCGCTTAGGGCAGCATGACTCATACGTGATGCTAGCTAGCATTCCCATGCTCCATTCTGATTGCATACTATAGTAATGAAAAAGAAGTTTTACTTTTAGTATGTTAGTTTGTTGCTCTCTTGGAATTGGTTTTTTTAGATGTTTTTGATTATACCGTTGAAGTTTATTTAATGAAATTTCTACTTAATTTTTTTAAAAAAAATGTTCTGGTTATTACAATGAATTGTGGGGTACACTTGTGAAGTATGTGTGTAATTAAAAAAAAAAGGAATATCCTTAACATCATACTGTAGCTGTATGGGTTTAGAATTTAATATTACAAGTTAAAGAAAAATGGAGACATACAGTGTGTAAAAATATTACAAGTTTATTGTAATCACCTTATCTACCACTAGTTTTCTAAACGAAAAAATAATGCATTAAATTTCTATTGAAAAGTTGATATAGATACAAATAATGCAGTGTGTCAGTCAAGGACTATATATGATGCAGTTGTATGAAAGATGGATATGGGGTTCTAACCAAGGGCCAAAAGCAAAAGATATCATGTTTTTTTGTCGGTTTTGTAATGGGTATTTTTGTAACAAAGTGGGCTGGGCAGGTTTTGGGTTTTTTTTGAAAAATTGTGTTTGGGTATCTAGTAACATTATTGCAGTGGCTGTTTTTTAAATTGTACAATTTTCAAGGGTTGTTTGTATTGGTGAGTGCATTGAATAGTTCAACTGGGCTGTTTTATAGAATTTGGATTGCATGGGATTTTTCTATATTTTGGGATCTATGTTTGGGCTTAAATGTGAAACTCATGTATTATTCAGCCTTGTAAAGAGCTATCTCATATAATTACCTCTAATTTTGTGCACGAGTGGTTTGTGATGTTTCATGTGCGAAGGAGGTGTGAAGTGTATGTTGCTGCTTATGCTGACACATGTCTACTACCTACAAAAGTGAAGAGTGCACCAGAATGTGACATGTGAGGCTTTGGGACAAGTGGTGGTCTCTGCGTGGCTCTCTCATTTGAGTCATCTCATCACCAAATCATTGAAGTAGATTTCCTACTAAAATTTGTAACGTTGTAATAGATTTGGGTCATCTTACCAAACCACAGCTCAGAAAATGTGATTGAGTTTTGGCAAGTGCTGTTGTTTTAATCGGCATTGGGATGTTGGTCTAATTCAAGGGTGAGTTAGGTGTACAACAAGGCACGTGAATTGCTAGTAGTGTAAGTGAATTAGTTAGAATAGTGCTGTAGCTTAAAAAATTAAGAAATACAGAAATCAAGATTGCAATTTCTCTTTCCTTCTTCTTCAAGTCTCTTCCTCATACTTCTCTGAATATGTTGAAATCAGCGTCATCAGTGGTATCCTCCTCCTCCTCCTCCTCCTCCTCCACTTTGATTTTCTTCCCTTGTTCTCTCTGTTTCTTGAAATGGAGTCATCAACTCCCCCTGAAAAATCCCGATTTGTTTCCAAATCATACAAATGAGGATCCGGATTATCCCTATTTTCCTTCATGACTTTGTCCCATTCTAGATGAACCCCCGTCTTCTTCACTCTCACAAAATCATCATCATCAGGCCTTACAAGAATCGATATGTGGTCACCGCCTTCCAAATGGAGCACATCGTTTGACAACTGTCCCTGCCAAAGATAATGGTCTTCAGGTCTACTCCAAGTTTTTAAGGAGGCAATTGTTATCTTGGTGTGCAAAGCAGTTTGTTTGGTAAGGTTTCTAACGATAATGCCAATAAAACCATCTTGAGAACCTTTAAATTCCCGATAACTCCAATAACGCATTGTTAAGAATTTTCGCCTGTCTGAAGAGTAAACGAAGCATATAGTCAACCCTTTTAAATCACGACCCATGATTCTTTGAGGAACTTCAAAGAAGACGATATTGTCCACATCATTGACGAATTTGAACCACTCAGGAATATCATAAATTCCATTCAAATAAATTCCACCAAATCCGCAAGAAGTCCATCTCTGCACACCAGAAGCAATACATTCTTATACATGGATGCATATACCATTACATGGGCAGTCAGGTTGTGTGTGTGTGGGTGTGTGTGAGAGAGAGAGAGAGGGAGAGAGACCTGTAGGATGTTGTTCCTAAAATTGGCAGTCAAATTGGTGCAGCCTTCCATATGAATCCTTGTCATGGAGTTTAATGACTTATCCAAGCCTGGAACCTCAGTGAGTTTGAACGAATCACTTAGATACAATTCTCTCATATTCCACATTTTTGAAAAATCTGGAATTGTTTCCAATTCTGGGCAGTCATTTGCTTGCAGAACATACAAATTGGTTGGTAAATCTGGGATTGCAAGAAGTTTTCTGCATGCATTTACACACAAGACTTTGAGCTTTGAAAGACCAGCGAGACTTGGTAGGCTACAAAAGTCATTGTCTCCAAGAAGCAGATCTTCTAAGGAAATTAGGCTACATAGATCCTTAGGGATAGCATCCTCAGTTAACCACCAGCAGCCTGCAAGACATAATTTTATTAAAGAGTTTAAGCCATGTAACGAAAGGGGTAAAAGATGGAATTTCAAAATTCTCACCAGATAGAGACAAAATTCTCAACTTCTTCAATTTTACTATGGAAGATGGAATTTGTCTGATGCCTGTCTTATCTGCTTTCAAAATTGTCAATGATACCATGTCCCCTAAGCCATCAGCCAAGTTTTGAAATCCTGAACAACCATTCAGTATAAGAGTTTCAATAGACTTGGATTTATAGAAATTCAGTGGGAGATCCCTTAGCTTTTGGCAGCCTTCAAGATTTACCAAAGAAAGTCTTCCAAGATGCCCGATGGATGAGTGAACCTTAAACAAGTTGCCACAACCTTTCAATATCAACTTCTCGAGATTTGGGAATTTTGATAAGTCTGGTGATTTTGTTATGCAATAATCATATTCGGCATGAATGATGTCATCATCATTGACCAGATATGGGCGTCGTTCATACGCACAAAGATGGTAATCAATCATATTTTCGTTCATAAATTTGTCCCATACCAGACTAACACCTGTTTTCTTCACCTTCACCTTCGCCCAATCATATTTGTTTATTATTTCAATCCAGACTTTATCACCATCTTGCAATTTGAGCTCGTCATTTGATAACTGTCCCTGCCAAAGATAATAACCCTCAATTGGACAATCGGGTATGATCCTGGCTTCAAGCTCAGTACCCTTGGTCATGTTTTTAATGCTAATGCGAAAACCAAGACTGAACCATTCTGAAGAGGAAGAGAGACCGAAGGACAAAGTTAACCCTTTCAAATTACGACCATCACTTTGAGCCACAGTGAAATATATATCATCGTCATGTACACAGTCGAACCAATCAGGAATATCATTTCCACTGAGAAAAATGCCACCATATCCGCAAGAAGTCCATCCCTATACCATGTCGAGCCAAATTTCTATAAGAAATACATTCTTATGCATGCATGTGTACATGTCTGTAAACCAGAAGCAATACATTCTTATATATGTATGCATATATCATTACATGGGCAGTCAGAGCGTGTGTGTGTGTGTGTGTGTGTGAGAGAGAGAGAGAGAGAGAGAGAGAGAGAGAGAGAGAGAGAGAGACCTGTAGGATGCTGTTCCTAAAATCGGCAGTCAGATTGGTGCAGCCTTCCATATGAATCCTTGTCATGGAGCTTAATGACTTATCCAAGCCTGGAACCTCAGTGAGTTTGAACGAATCACTTAGATACAATTCTCTCATATTCCACATTTTTGAAAAATCTGGAATTTTTTCCAATTCTGGGCAGTCATTTGCTTTCAGAACATACAAATTGGTTGGTAAATCTGGGATTGCAAGAAGTTTTCTGCATGCATTTAAACACAAGACCTTGAGCTTTGAAAGACCAGCGAGACTTGGAATTTTTCTGATGGCTGTGTTATCTGCTTTCAAAATTGTCAATGATACCATGTCCCCTAAGCCATCAGCCAAGTTTTCAAATCTTGAACAACCAATCAGTATAAGAGTTTCAATAGACTTGGATTTATAGAAATTCAGTGGGAGATCCTCTAGATTGTTGCAGCCTTCAAGATTTACCAAAGAAAGTCTTCCAAGATCCCCGATGGATGAGTGAACCTTGGACAAGTTGACACAACCTTTCAATATCAACTTCTCGAGATTTGGGAAATATGAAAAGTCTAGTGATTTTGTTATGTGATTATCACATTCGACATGAATGATGTCATCATCATTGACCAGATTTTGAGATGGGCGTTGTTCATACGCACAAAGATGGTAATCAATCATATTTTCGTTCATAAATTTGTCCCATACCAGACTAACACCTGTTTTATTCACCTTCATCCATTTGTCCACTATTATTATTTCAATCAAGACTTTATCACCATCTTGCAATTTGAGCTCGTCATTTGATAACTGTCCCTGCCAAAGATAATAACCCTCAATTGGACAAATGGAAATACTGTCAGGTGTGATCCTGGCCTCAAGCTCAGTACCCTCGGTCATGTTTTTAATGCTAATGCGAATACGATAACAAATGAACCAATTTGAAGGGGAAGAGAAACCGAAGGACAAAGTTAACCCTTTCAAATTACGACCAACACTTTGAGGCACAGTGAAATACACAATATCATCGTCATGGACACAGTCGAACCAATCAGGAATATCATTTCCACTTAGAAAAATGCCACCATATCCGCAAGCAGGCCATCCCTATACCATGTAGAGCCAAATTATTATGAGAAATTCATTTTTATGCATGCATGTGCGTTGTATGTGACAGAAAGAGAAACATGTACGTGTGTGTTTGAGAGAGAGAGAGAGAGAGAGAGAGAGAGAGAGAGAAAGATTGACCTGTAGGATGTTCTTCCTAAAATCGGCAGTGAGTTTAGTGCAGTTTTCCATATGAATCCTTGTCATGGAGTTTAATGACTTATCCAAGCCTGGAATCTCAGTGAGTTTGCCCGAATCTCTTAGATACAATTCTCTTATATTTGACATTTCTGAAAAATCTGGCATTTTTTCCAATGCAATGCAGCCATCTGCTCGTAAGACTTTCAAATTTGATGGTAAATCTGGGATTGCACGAAGATTTTTGCACTTATTTAAAGACAAATCATGAAGCTTTGAAAGACGACTGAGGCTTGGTAGGCTGCAAAAAGTATTTCCTGCAAGATCTAAATTTTCTATGGAAATTAGGCTACCGAGATCCTTGGGGAATGCATCATCGGTTAAATTCCAGTTCGCAAGAGCTAATTCTCTTAAAGAGGTTAAACTTTGCAATGAAGGAGGCAAAAGATTTGTTGATGGCGACCCTTTCACATCGCATAAAGATAAAACTTTCAGTTTCTTCAATTTTAATATGGAAGATGGAATTTGTCTGATGGCTGTGTAATCCGCTTTCAGAGTTGTCAATGATAACATGTCCCCTAAGCCATCAACCAACTTTCCAAAACGTGAACACCGAATAAGTAGAAGAGTTTCAATAGACTTGGATTTATAGAAATTCAGTGGGAGATCCTTTAGCCTTATGCAGTCTTTAAGATTTACCAAAGAAAGTCTTCCAAGATCCCCAATGGATGAGTGAACCTCAGACAAACTCTCACAGTATTCCAATATCAATTCCTTGAGATTTGGGAGTTTTGAAAAGTCTGGTGATTTTGTTAGCCCACGGGAATGGCTGAGATTAAGGATTTTCAAATTCTCATGCAACTGTTACACAAAAACAAAATTAGAATGGAAATTAAAATCCAAAAGGAAGGTCTCTGATACAGAAATTAAACCAAAATGAAGAGAAGGTGAAGTATAATATATGTATAGAACCAGAAGGAAAGAACCAACAACAACTAGGTTGAGATTATTATACCTTGCAATCCTTCCAAACTATTCTGAGTTTGCTGTGCCGCAGGTCTAAAGCAACTAGTTTTGGTTGCATAGGAAAGTCATCTGGTATGGACTCTAAAGGAAAATAATGCCAGCACAACCATATTAACTTTTTGGGAAAATCTTTGTACTCTCCAGTGAGCTCTACTCCGCTGAGGTGGAGTAACCTCAGTTTTTTCATGTTGGTAAATGCTTGTGCACTGAATCTAGCCCTGTAAGAGCCATGTAGAGCAACTCCTTCAATTTTTTTAGTTCCCTGTTAACAAAAGATAATCGAGTTAGAAAAATGATTTACAAACATGAAAATCCGTGTATGTATTAACCAAAAGGTATAATTAATAGTTTGTGTTTGCAATCAAAGGACATATATTTTTGTTGGTTATCCCTAATTGAGCTTTGATATTAATGGATATAATATAAGAAAGGGGGTTTCACTAAAACACCCAAAATGGGAGTTGAAATTATAAAAAAACCCAACACCCAAAACACTTTATAAACACACCCAAAACCCATCATTACACACACTCAAAACCCATTTATAAACACACCCAAAAAATATACAATTGTTTATTTTAGAATTGATTTTGGGTGTGTTTCTATATTTAAATAGTGTGTGGGTTTTTTTATAAATACATGCCTAGAATTGGGTTTATGTATAATAATCTATATAAGAAATGGCAACAGGGTCTAGCGAAGTGAAAAATGGTCTAAACTTGCAGACTAAGGTCTCATGTTCAAATGGCACCTTGGTAGCGTGGATGTGTGAGAACCCCCTCTTTTACTTTGATTTAGGGCTTGTACTAAACAAAAAAAATAAAGAAATGGAGAAGGACATTTTAATTTATTATAGACATGGGATACATATGCTTCTCTTGCATGATGCATTCTAAAACTTTACTTGGAAAGTACTTACAGATTTGTCTCTCAATACATCTGTTACGTCTTCACGTTTCCACAATCTACTAAATTTTTCAGGCTGACCGCGGGCATTTTCATAAACGATCTCTCTTCCCATGTCTCGAAGCAAATCATGCATCATCAGCTCCTTTTGCTCACTAACAGTTACAAGGCACCGTTCAATGAGGACATTGATTCCTATAGTTGCAAAAAAGCCACATCCATCTAATATTTGGGTTACATAGTCCTCGTCCATTCCCATAAAGAAACAAGATATATCAAGGAATATCTTTCTCGTTGTATCATCAGGTAGCCCGTCAAAGCTTATTCTAAGTGTTTTTTGAATTTTTCCATCAGGACATCTTTCCAATTTCTCCAAATGGCTTTCCCACTCCGCTATGGATCTTTTAATCAGAAAAGACCCTACAACTCGAAGTGCTAGTGGCAAGCCTTGACAGTAACGAATTACACGTTTTGAGAGGTCAACATATTCTTGATCACGATAACCACTTTCAAAGGCATGCCAACTAAAGAGCTCTAGAGCTTCTTCCTCATCCATTTCTTGAGCCATATATGTGCTATCCACTCCAACTTGCTCTAGCAAATGTTTATTTCTTGTTGTTATAACAATTCTACTTCCAGGACCAAACCAATCACGAGCTCCGGCTATTGCTTTTAGTTGCTGTAGATCATCTGCATCGTCAATTATGACAAGTGCTCTTTTACAGCAAAGTCTTGCCCTTATCATATCTATCCCTTTAGCATCAGACCCAACCTTTATGCCCTCGCTTTTCAAGATATCATTTAGAAGTTGTTCTTGCAAACCAACCAGACCAGTAATGGGTTGGTGTGCAATTACTTCCCTCACGTTTGCAAGGAAACTCCTACCCTCAAAGATACGTTCAAATTTGTTATAAATGGTTTTGGCAAGCGTTGTTTTTCCAATGCCGCCCATCCCCAAAATACCAATCATGCGAACAACATCCTTAGAACCTGATTTTTCAATATCTAAGTGATTACTCAAAACCTTCAGCCGAGAAGTAATTCCAACAAGGTGTTCGATGTCTAATTGGTATTTGCTGTACAACTGCTTATTAACCTCCCCAATAATTTTCTTGATAAACTTTGCTTCATGCCTGGCAATTAAACAAAGAAGCAGAGCTACGAATAATTCGATGTGGAACAAACTACAAGGTTAAATTGAATCCCTAACTTAAGAATTTAGATATAATTAACAATTCAGATTGGGATTTAACATTATCAAATAAGAAAGAATGCATAGTTAAAACATAGTTGGAAAAACAAAAACAAAAACAAAAAGGGCAGAAAACATATGGTTGTCAAGTAAGGAGATGATAATCCAAGGAAAAAGAAATTAGTAATTACCCATTGTCAGCATTTTTAAGATCTTCCCCACACAAATCTGCTGCTTGACTGAGAGCATTTCTCCATCGCTGTACCTTTTCTTTCTCGTGTTTACCTTCACAGATGCCCGCTTCATGTTTCTCAAATGCCTGCTTAAAACTACCAGTTTGTTTCCGGACATCTGAAGCCTCAACATTATAGAACAATGGAATAACCTGTTGCCCCAATCTTTCTCTACACTCCATGATCTTCACCAGCTCGTCAAGACACCAACTGGAATCGGCATAACTCTTGGAGAAGACAATTATGGAGATCATGGACCCGTCGATTGCCTGCTCCAGTTGGGTTTTTATAAATTCAGCTCTTTTTAGCTCGTCGTCGTCAAGAAAGGCGCGGATTCCGGCATTAGATAATGCGGCGTGGAGGTGGCCTGTGAAGCCCTTGCGTGTGTCTTCACCTCTGAAGCTCAAGAACACTTGGTACTCCCAACGTTTTGAGGAGGAGGATGGTGAGGATGAAGAGGAGGCTTTATGGGCTTTCCTGGCATCCATTAATTGATACTGGTTCAGATCAGACCAACTACAAATTATGCACAAGTTGGCCTTCCGATCCGACTTTAGCAGAAGAAGTTATTTCATAATCAATTATTTTTTCTGGGCAGTGGTTTGTGTGTTGCAGCGCAGATGAATAAATTCGAAATACGCATAGTCAAGGTCCTCAAACGTTTCAGTCGACAAAAGCAAAAGTTCCCATGTGGGTATAACAATGAAAAGATAATATCCTTTTGGCTACATGATCTACTGGACGGCTAAGATTGAAGGTCAGGAAAATGCAAGGAAAAGAGAGGGAAGAGACGAGCACAATGTCCAATTAAAAAAGAAAAAAGAAAAAAGAAGAAAAACACAAGTCTTGTTTTAGTTTGTTTTCACAAAATTCCTTTTCGTTGATTTTTTGTATAAAAATTGATGATTTCATTTATATAAAAAAACCTTATGCAAATGATAAAATTAACTTCAATGAAGTATATGCAATCTAATCTCAAAGGTCAACTTTGTCTTTGGAAGAAAAATCAATGAAAATGAGTTTTGTGAAAATAATTTAAAACTATCATGACTGGCTTTCCCTTTGGGAAATGGGTTTTGGGTGTGCGGTGTGATAGGATTTTTCGTACCTGCGCAAAGAGGGTTAAAATCACTTAAAATACTTGCAAGAATACAAGGCTATTGTAGTATGGATGCTCATGCAAGGTCGTTGTCCCCAAAGATTGTTTGACTAATTTGTAATTAAACTAACTCTTAATTAATAACTAAAATAGATTTTATCATAGATGTGAAATTTATGAAGTTGAAAGGATTAACTTGACAATAAAAGAAATCTGAAAGTTGGGAGGTAATAATAGCAGAGAATAAAAATGTTTTTAAAATTAACAATATAGAGAGAAACTAGGGTTTAGCCGTCGCCGTCACAATCCTATGCAATTCTATCAATTACTTATGAATTTCCACATATATGCTTTGAAGGTTAGGTTTTCCTAATGCATATTCTCCTTGTGATGTTCAAGCGAAAATGTATATCTAACATGCAATTCGTCTATGATGTTCAGATCAAATATAAACATGCAAGACTCATTAAGCTTTGTGAAAACCCTTTGAAAAACCATGCAACCCTTAAGAGCGTGATGTTCGCCTTAAGTAAACTTACAACTACTAACCACAAGAAGCCATCCTCAATTTCAGGGTGATGTTCCAACAGAAATTGCATCTAATTACTTGTCTAAATATCCTAATGGTGATCAGTCATTAAAATAGATAGATAGTTTTAATTGCAATGATTAATAATTCAAAGCAAACATGCATCCCTTCATAAGCAAATTAATAAAATTACATATTCATGCTAAGGCTTATGGCCTCGCCCTAGCAAAAAGAAATTAGCTACGCACATTCATAACTAAAGTCCAAGAAAGTATCATTATAATGAATAAGAATCAAAACACCTTGAAGTAGAAGTTCTTCAAAAAACCCTAGCAAAAGTCGCGTTCCAAAGCCAAAAGAGAAGTCCCTAAAATTCTGTGAAACATAACTTAAATACCTCCTAAAACCCAGCTGCCCAATCTCCACAAGGAAACCCGGTTAAAATAAAATAATACTAGGAAATAAAGTCCAAATTGGACTAGGAGAATCTGTCCAGCCACGTTTTGGGCTCAAATCTTCTCCGAATCTGGCCCAAAATAGCTTGTTTTAAAGATAAAAACATTCTGAACATATCTCCAGAAGGCCACGAACCCATCTGAGGTCATCTTGGGCTCCAAAAACACATAAAGGCCCAAACCGTCACTATTCCAGCACCGTGCATTACTCCTTTATTTTATTGCCAGAAATTAACCGCTTGGTAGAAAAATCTGTAATTTTGATACGATCAAGCTAAGTGAATCATGAACGTCCTCCAACTGGAATTACTCCAAAATTCGTCCATTTGATTATGTTTTGCTCCAGAGGAAGTCGAAAGTCCTATATTAGAAATATAATTCAAAGTATCAAAATTCTTTCAAAATATTAACCAAAATATACTAAGAATATGGTTAAATATATAATATAAAATATGTCCATCACGGTGCGGGTATGTGAAAAATTTGGGGTTGTATGTGTAGATTTGAGGTGTTTTATTTAGAAGAAAGGGAAAAAAAACTAGATTTTTTTGTTTGGGTGGGCATGATTTATATTGGGGTTGAATATGATTGATTGTGTTTGTTTGTGGGTATTAGGATATGATCTTGCGGTTTTTTTAATTTTTAAAATTCCATGTCTCTGCTTGTTGTCTACTCTTTGTACCAATATTTCTGATTTATGGGCTGGCTATAGAAAAGCATAGAATGGATTGAACAACTCGGCTATGTTATTATGTGTTTGTTTGATGATTAAGACTATGTTTTGGTTCTTGTCTCCTCATGATTAACACAAGTGAGTGAGCTCTTCTCTTTATTTTCTCTGGTTCTTGTCTCTTGCTGAGGTTATCTCCTTCCTTCCTTGCTCTGGTTAAGAAATCTGGTACACTCCTCTTCCTTTTCTTAATTTAAACATTTAAAAATATGGTATTCTGAATATATCTCATGCAAAGGCATTAATTTTGGCGAAATGGGTATTGGGTGTGCGGGTATGTGGAAAATTTGGAACTATAGATGTAGACATGAGGGGTTTTTTGCCTGCCTTGCCCTTCCCTTCACTGAACGGTTAGTCGGGGGAAAAAGTTTTACAACTGTCAAATAGTAGGTTTAGAGTTCCTAGCATAAACAGGAATAAGTCCCTTAAGGGGCTCTTCAGAGATTTTTATTTTCCTTCTCTTAAAGAAAAGAAATTTTAATTTTCCTTGTGATATATTCTTGTTTCTCTTCTAGTTTGCATCTGGATATATGGGCATACGGGACATATTTTCTTTGTTTTTCCGTTCTACAGAGGGATGCTGCAAAATTGGAATTTTAGCAGCTTGGTTTTATTTTTATTGTGTTCATTTAATTTGTGCAGGCCCTTGTTTAAAGCTTTGGTTGCCTTGTGTTCAGAATCACAATGTTGTTTGCCACAAAAATATGTTTCGTAAACGCTTCAAAAGGATTCACTATCACTACAGCTTCAACATCGCTTTACTAAATCTTCATAGATTTTATTTTATTTTTACTAAGAAGTCTTAATTACTATTTATGGAAATTTGAAGTAATAATTGGAGGAAGTGAATCATTTACATTGTGATTTAGCATATTACTGGTATTAGTTTCCAAACACTGCAGACAAAGCAACATATGCACAGAAAGCGACATAATGAATATATCAATAACCCCTCAATAATTTGTCAATAACCAGTGAATAATTTATCAACAACCCGTCACTGCTGTCAATAGTTTATCACTATCATAGAAAGTTTGAAACAAAAACACAACTAATAATTATGTCTTATTACACAAAAACACCCAAATTAATGTGTCAGTTGTTTTTTCAATTGAGTACATGTTTGTAAACTATTGATGTTGTGGCCCTCGAGAAAGCTAAGACTAGACAAACATCTACCCCTCTAGTAAATACGTCATTTTGTTGGTCGACAGAGATGGAAATGATAATATAAAGCAACACGGCTGATTATCTACCAAATTTCAAGTGCTAAAAAGGCTTTTAATAAGGCATACAAGTAGATATTGGAATTAGTTCCAGGTATGCCATCGTCGTCTCTCACTTCCTAGAAGAGATTGAGAAGTGAGATTCTCAATCGCCGAAACATTGGGGATTGAGATGCCTACTCTCCTGTGACGACCTCGTTTGGGTTTCACCGTTTCGAGGGCCGCTTGTTTCACGAGTTTGACTGCGGGCATTTACAGTCATCGATGGTGCACTTCGCCTGAAAGAAGCGGAACATGTTGACCTCGTTGTTGAAGCCTGAGATCGATTATTCCGATTCTTCATATGCAGGAAGGTCAGGTTTGCTCGTCGAATGATTTCAAAGTCGCTTGAGTTCCGATCCGTTGGGATTAGGGGCTGTCGATTGTGGACGGTCGTCTTCGTCTGTGAGGAGCCACAAATCAGAGTGATAACCACGAGCATCCAGTTAGAATATGGAGAGGAATAAAAGGGTTTACTTGTCACAGTGACGACCACGAGATTCCAGTGAAGATCGAGCCTGGGTAAGCGACGAGAGGAAGAGCGACTGTGACTGCAGTTATGAGATTTTCAACAAATTAAAACAAATTTTTGGGTATTTGGGTTGTCAGATTTGGAGGTTTGTAGTTAAAATTTAAAAATGAATTAAATGGCGGAAGGAAGGGAAAAAAAGGCGCGACTAGAAAAGGCACGATAACACAAGTGGTAAGGAGAAACTGCAGCATACCCAGTTCTAGTGTGAGCTTACTTTTTCTTCCCAGCCGTTAAGATTACTTAAATGGCTGAGATGGAGCCGCAAGAGATATTACTTATGAAGAACTCAAATAAGTGCCTTTTTTTACCTTCACTTGTTTGATAATTCTTTTTTGACAAACGAAATGAATATGTTTACAAGATACTTTTATAACGAGCTAATAAACTCACACAACAGGCCAATACACCCACAACAAAGTTACACACCACAACTAGGTATTGAATATATATCATCCTCACCATCTATATGAATAGAACTGAGACCTCCTCCAACCAGTCTATTCATAAGTTCACTTTATCTTCAACACACTTATTTACGTTTATCTTATATTTCCTACTTCATCTAGTTGCCTACTTTAAGCTGAGTAATGTCACATCCGCACACTCCTAAAAGAACAAAAAGTTTTGCGTTGACTCTTGAGGCTGAGAGATTTGTAGGTGAATAGGGTTTTTGTTTGGCATTGTGTTTGTAATTTGAGGGTTAGAGAGTGAAGTGTTGTCAAATTGCCTTAAAAGAAGAATAGGTAAGTGGAAGTAGCAGTCAGCAATTACCAGAACATGAACGTTAATTGTTGTTTTTATGTGAGTGCGAGATGAAGATTACAAATAATTATGAACCCAAAATCATTATTGGTGTTTGGGCACACTCCAAAAGTAATGTGGGCCATATCCAACCTCAAATTGGTCCACGACCAAACCCATATAAATGTGTGCTACGTGGATGAGAAGAGGTGCATGAGATCAGCATGAAGTGGGATGATGAAGTACACCTATATTTTTTTTAAAATTTTTTATACCAAAATGCAAAAATCCAATATGAATAAATACATAATTGGATGAATGTGGCACAGCCACTCACTCTTATTGCAGGCTTGCAGCTGCTTACGGTACAAACAAGTCTCCTCTTTATTATTATTATTATTATTATTATTTTTCGAGTGATACATAAACACAAGGGCGGAACCACACTTAGACTGGGATGGGCGAGCCCAGTGCAATTTATACAACTTTAACAATTTTGGTGCTCATTTTGTAAAGAAATCGATGTTACCAAGTGAAAATTTGGCAACCCCACCCTTGTAATAATTGATTGTCTACACTCGAACATCTCCCCTATACAAAGTCATTCAGCCATTCATATATATAGACACAGAGCGAAAATTTCTAGCTCCGCCCGTGCATAAATAGGTCCTTTGGCCGTCGCCTTGCATATGGAAAGCACTTTATCATCAATTAAACCATCAACTCCACATTTCTGATGAAAGCCCACCTTCTTTTTCACGTCACTCACTCACTCACTTTTTTCTTTTTCTAAACTATTTATCTTTTCTCTATCTCTCTCTCTCTCTCTCTGCTTTATCGCTTAGCTATAAGTATCACCTTCAGCTAAAACTTCGTTTACACGCGAATCATCCAAAGCCTACCTATATACTACGTTCTTCTTTCTTCTTCTTCTTTGTTCTTGTTGTTTTATTTTTATTTATTTATATTATTTGTTAGTTTTTGTTGTTTGTTTTTATGATCTTGGGTCGATCGTAATGGGAGATGACCAGTTTAAGCTCCCTCCTGGTTTTCGATTTGACCCGACGGACGAAGATCTTGTAGTTCATTTCCTTCAACGTAAGGCAGCTCTCTTACCTTTCCATCCCGACGTCATTCCCGATCTCCATCTCTACCCATATGATCCATGGGAACTAGATGGTATGCACCTACCATATAGTCCTTCACTACTATATTAATGCTACAAAAAAATCTCTTGGCCTTGCCTTAATTTAATTAACTTATGTATTAATTTCATGATGTTTGATATTTAATTGCCGACCTTTTATGTATATCCTATTTCCTTAGATAAGCACCTGTGCACTTATGTATAGCTGAAATGAGTAATTGACACACTAATACTAGTACGTACATATACACATATTCAAGTAAAGTTTCACACGACAAATGGTGTATGGATTAAATCTGACAGCCTAAATCTTGTGTTGCCAAATTGTATGATAAGAGAGCATGTTTTCGCGTATATAAGTATCTTGATTTGTGCACTGTGTGCATATATAAATGTATAGGTAAGGCTCTAGGTGAGGGAAATAAGTGGTACTTTTACAGCAGGAGGACGCAGAATCGGGTTACAAACAATGGGTATTGGAAGGCATTAGGCGTTGAGGAACCAGTGATCACAAGAAGCTCTTGCAATTCTACACACAAAGTTGGGATGAAAAGATATTTGGCATTTTACGTAGGAGAAGCTCCAAATTCAGGCATCAAAACTAATTGGATAATGCATGAGTATCGTCTCTCTCCACTCTCAGCAGGAGATGGAGCTTCTTCTTCTTCTTCTTCCACCACAACAAGATCATCATCCAAAAGAAGAGGGCATCTCAAAACAGTTAATAATGCACGTCTCAATCACTACTTATAATTACGTTATTAATTATTTATTTGATTTAATTAGACATTTTACTCTATGACATAGTAGCATGCGTGGCAAGTCATGTACTTTATTTATCACGTCATCAAGTAAAATAATTGCGTAGATATGATATTTTTCTTACATATGCATGCCAAAAACAAAAAATAAAATAGAAAGGAGAATGTGCATGACATAAAATAAATGGAGTTTTATTGATATTTTGGTTTACAAATTTTCTCAGGAATTTAGTGGATACGTTCTCTGTCGAGTCTACGAGCGTGATGAAGATGACAACGACGATGATGGGACAGATCTTTCATGCTTGGACGAGGTGTTCTTATCTTTGGATGACCTTGATGAAATAAGTTTGCCAAATTAATTAGCATGGAGAGAGAGAGAGAGAGAGAGAGAGAGAGCTAAGCGCTCCCTTATTATGAATTAGCTTTATCCCAATTGTACAATTTCATTACTGGATTAATGTTATGAACAAATTCAAGTGGGTTTCACTTATATGTTGTACTCTAACAAAATATGTTATGAGTATAGTTTTGAGAATTCTGATCCACACCATCCAATACATGGAGCTTCTCTTGATGTTTATTCCAAATGTAACATATATATTGAGCGGAAACACAAAAGCTACATGCATGTTTTACATATATATCCATATTTCTCACCAAAATGAGACTTAGCTAGGTTTTATCCTGACGTATGATTTGATCAATAATGTATTTAATAAATATGGGACAACAATAGGTATTCAATAGTTAATGATTGGGAGGCTCCTAAGAACTTTCAATTCTTCCCTTATTGATTAAAAAAAATTCAATAGTTATGTTCCTTCTTCAAAAATAATTTAGCTATGTGTTATATGAGAAAAGATGTATACAACTAAGTAATTTTTATATTAAGTATATAATCACGTGATATAACCAATTCACTTATATTATAACATGTATTTACTGTAACACTTGAAATAATAACATCCCTTAACAGTTTCGTAATACCACTCAATAGTTTCTTGTATATTACTGTAGGATTTTCTCCTTTCTTCCATTGTCCATGACAGGTGCTAGAAGTTGACTTGAGCTTAAGTTGCATAGAAATTTGATGCACTTGAGATTTAGTACTCTTGGTCCTCAGCCTTTGTTGGAACTTGGGATGCTCACGTGTAGAAATAATAGTGAGGAGGATAAAAGTGAGGGATGAATGTGGAGCCCAGTGAGCACTGTAATGTTTAAGTTTGCAGCTAAGAGGCATTGAGCATACCTCAAAAATTCTTCTTTTGCCCTTTTTCTACTTTTATGGCATTCAAGTGTAATATTTTGCACAATGCCAAGCCACAATTGGTATTTTTGGGTGGCCGCTTAGGGCAGCATGACTCATATGTGATGCTAGCTAGCATTCCCATGCTCCATTATGAATAGAAGTTTTATTTTTAGTATGTTAATTTGTTGTTTTCTTGGAATTGGCATTTTAGATATCTTTGATTATACCGTTGAAGTTATCTAATGAAGTTTCTACTTAATTAAAAAAATAATAAAATGTTCTAGTTATTACAATGAATTGTGGGGTACTCCTGTGAAGTATGTGTGTAATTTTTTTTTTAAAAAAAAGGAATATCCTTAACATCATACTGTAGCTGTATGGGTTTAAAATTTAATATTACAAGTTAAAGAAAAATGGAGACATATAGTGAGTAAAAAGATTACAAATTTATTGTAATCACCTTATCTATCACTAGTTTTCTAAACGAAAAAATAATGCATTAAATTTCTATTGAAAAGTTAATATATATACAAATAATGCAGTGTGTCAAAGGACTATACATAATGCAGTTGTATGAAAGATGGATATCAAAGTGGGCCGGGCAGGTTTTGAGTTTTTTTGAAAAATTGTGTTTGGGTATCTAGTAATATTATGCAGTGGCTGTTTTTTAAATTGTACAATTTTGAAGGGTTGTTTGTATTGGTAAGTCTATTGAATATTGGGCTGTTTTATAGAATTTGAATTGCATAGGGTTTTTATATATTTTAGGATCTATGTTTGGGCTTAAATGTGAAGCTCCCTGTATTATTCGAGTTCAATTTTCCTGTTACCAAATATCTTGTGCCACCCTGTCTCCCTGCTAACTTTTTGACACGTGGCAAACCACTTAACAGCACTTTTAACCTTGTTAACGCTGTTAAGTCTACCTCTCATCATCCTAACCACCAGCCAATCCCCGTCCTCCCCTGCTCCGACTTAAGCCTCGCCGATCCAGCCCCACCCCACCACCACGAGACCTCCCCTCCCTCTCTCTCCCCTACTTACCGCTAGCCAACCCAAACAGAGACAGAGAACCACCCCACCCCTCCTTCACATAAACTTTAATAAATTCCAACCCAAAATTCCAAATTTTAGAATTAAAAATCCATTCTTTGATGTTTCGTGGGTGCAAATCGGTTGAACTGAATTCATCGACCATGGGTGCCAGTCGGCTTGGTTGGTGTTGAGAGTGTGGGGGTTTCAGTTAGTTTTCGGGAATGAAAATTGAGGCACAATCCAGGAGATAGAAGCATTAGACTACACGAATGGATTTTGAATAGGAATTAATTTTGGTTTTCTTTCTCTTTGAATTTGGGTTCTTTTGGATTTTGTGACTAGGATGCTGTTGTGGCCTGAGAGGGGTTTGAGAGGTCTAAAGTTTTCTGCTCTTGGGACAAAGAGGGGCTCAATTCTCAAACCTTAGAGAGATGGTGCAGGGTGGGGTTGCCATTGGAGTAAGAAAAAATAGGTGCTGGTGGTTGGCAACCGGTTAAACTCAGAGAGAGAGAGAGAGAAAAGATCTTTTGGCGGTGGGGAGGTTGCTGGGGTAGAGGTCGGGGATGTAAGGATGATGTGGGGTTGCGCATATTTTATTTTTTGTTATTTTAATAAAAATAATAGAATTAACAGAGTTAAGTGGTGTTAAGTGGACTGCCACATGTCACGAAGTTAGCAGGGAAACAGGGTGGGCACAGGATATTTGGTAACAGGAAAATTGGACTCGTATTATTCGGCCTAGTAAAGAGCTATCTAATATAATATAAATATCTCATAAGAGGAGAAGAACACAAACACAGAAATTCCCAAATATTTTCGCATAAAGAACATAAAATATTACCAAAACAGAGTCGGCAAAAAGAAAAAGAAAAAGAACGATAAGGACCAGTCAGATTACAGATTACTCTTTAGTTTTTTCCTTTCGTCTATGCTCCTGAAATGCCGTAGCCTCCACAACGTAGAGTATCGGGACAACCTTTTGCTCTCTCATCACCAAATCATTGAAGTAGATTTCCAACTGAAATTTGTAACGTTGTAATAGATTTGGTTAATCTTACCAAACCACAGCCCAGAAAACGGGATGGACGTCTCTCCACACTTGAGTTTTTGCGAGTGCTGTTGTTTTAACCGGCATTGGGGTATTGGTCTAATTCAGGGGGTGAGTTAGGTGTGCAAGGCATGTGAGTTGTTAGTAGTGTATGTGAATTAGTTAGACATCTGTATAAATTGTAATAGTGCTGTAGCTTAAAACATTAAGACACAGAAATCAAGATTGCAATTTCTCTCTCTTTCCTTCTTCAGGTCTCTTCCTGATACTTCTCTGAATATGGTTTAAACATAATCAAACGATCCCATCCTCCTTCTCTTTGATTTTCTTCCCTTGTTCTCTCTGCTTCTTGAAATGGACTCATCAACTCCCCCTGAAAAATCCCCATTTGTTTCCAAATCATACAAATGAGGATCCGGATTATCCATATTTTCCTTCATGACTTTGTCCCATTCTAGATGAACCCCTGTCTTCTTCACTCTCACAAAATCAACATCATCAGGCCTTACAAGAATCGATACGTGGTCACCGCCTTCCAAACAGAGCACATCGTTTGACAATTGTCCTTGCCAAAGATAATGGTCTTCAGGTCCGTTTGACAATGGTCTCCGCCAAAGATAATGGTCTTCAGGTCCGTTTGACAATTGTCTCCGCCAAAGATAATGGTCCTCAGGTCTCCACCAACGCAAAAGGTCTTCAGGTTCACGGTAAGTTTTTAGGGAGGCAAATGCTATCTTGGTGTGCAAAGCAGTTTGTTTGGTAAGATTTCTAACGATAATGCCAATAGGACCTTCAGAATCTTCAAGTTTTCGGCCAAAAACAAAATAAGAGTAGACGAAGCATATAGTCAACCCTTTTAAATCACGACCCATGATTTTTTGAGGAACTTCAAAGAAGACGATACCGTCCACATCATTGACGATTTTGAACCACTCAGGAATATCATAAATTCCATTCAAATAAATTCCACCAAATCCACAAGAACTCCATCTCTGCACACCAGAAGCAATACATTCTTATACATGCATGCATATATCATTACATTACATGGGCAGTCAGATTGTGTGTGTGTGAGAGAGAGAGAGAGAGAGAGAGAGAGACCTGTAGGATGTTGTTCCTAAAATCCGCAGTCAGATTGGTGCAGCCTTCCATATGAATCCTTGTCATGGAGTTTAATGCCTTATCCAAGCCTGGAACCTCAGTGAGTTTGAACGAATCATTTAGATACAATTCTCTCATATTCCACATTTTTGAAAAATCTGGAATTGTTTCCAATTCTGGGCAGCCATTTGCTTTCAGAACATACAAATTGGTTGGTAAATCTGGGATTGCACGAAGTCTTCTGCATCCATTTAAACACAAGACCTTGAGCTTTGAAAGACCAGCGAGACTTGGCAGGCTACGAAACTCATTGCCTCCAAGAAGCAGATCTTCTAAGGAAATTAGGCCACATAGATCCTTAGGGATTGCATCCTCAGTTAACCAGCATCCTGCAAGACATAATAACTCTATTAAAGAGTTTAAGCCATGTAACGAAAGGGGTAAAAGATGGAATTTCAAAATTCTCACCAGATAGAGATAAAATTCTCAACTTCTTCAATTTTACTATGGAAGATGGAATTTGTCTGATGCCTGTCTTATCTGCTTTCAAAATTGTCAATGATACCATGTCCCCTAAGCCATCAGCCAAGTTTTCAAATCTCCAACAACCATCAAGTATAAGAGTTTCAATAGACTTGGATTTATAGAAATTCAGTGGGATATACTTTAGATTGTAGCAGCCTTCAAGATTTACCAAAGAAAGTCTTCCAAGATCCCCGATGGATGAGTGAACCTCAGACAAGTTGACACAACTTTTCAATATCAACTTTTCGAGATTTGGGAATTCTGAAATGTCGGGTGATATTTTTATGTGATTATCATATTCGACATGAATGATGACATCATCATTGACTAGATATGCACAAAGATGGTAATCAATCATATTTTTGTTCATAAATTTGTCCCATACCAAACTAACACCTGTTTTCTTTACCTTCATCCAAGCATATTCGGGTATTATTTCAATCAGGACTTTATCACCGTCTTGCAATTTGAGCTCGTCATTTGATAACTGTCCCTGCCAAAGACAATAACCCTCAGTTGGACCAACACTCGGTGTGATCCAGGCGTCAAGCTCAGTACCCTTGGTCCTGTTTTTAATGCTAATGCAAATACTGGAGAATGAGTCTGAAGAGTAAACGAAGGACAAAGTTAACCCTTTCAAATTACGACCAACACTTTGAGGCACAGTGAAATACACATTATCATCGTCATTGACACAGTGGAACCAATCAGGAATGTCATTTCCTTTGAGAAAAATTCCACCAAATCCGCAAGAAGTCCATCTCTGCACACCATAAGCAATACATTCTTATACATGCATGCATATATCATTACATGGGCAGTCAGATTGTGTGTGTGTGTGTGTGTGTGTGAGAGAGAGAGAGAAGGATTGACCTGTAGGATGTTCATTCCTAAAATCGGCAGTGAGATTAGCGCACTTTTCCATATGAATCCTTGTCATGGAGTTTAATGACTTATCCAAGCCTGGAATCTCAGTGAGTTTGCCCGAATCTCTTAGATACAATTCTCTTATATTTGACATTTCTGAAAAATCTGGCATTTTTTCCAATCTAATGCAGCCATCTGCGTTTAAGACTTTCAAATTTGTTGGTAAATCTGGGATTGCACGAAGTTTTTTGCACTTATTTAAAGACAAATCATGAAGCTTTGAAAGACGACTGAGGTTTGGTAGGCTGCAAAAGTCATTGCTTGCAAGATCTAATCTTTCTAAGGAAATTAGACTACCGAGATCTAGGCTACCGAGATCTAGGCTACCGAGATCCTTGGGGAATGCATCATCAGTTAAACTCCAGTCTGCAAATTCTCTAAAAGAGCTTAAACTTTGCGACCCATTCACATTACGTAAAGATAAAGCTTTCAGTTTCTTCAATTTTAATATGGAAGATGGTATTTGTCTTATGGCTGTCTCATCAGCTTTCAGAGTTGTCAATGATACCATGTCCCCTAAGCCATCAGCCAACTTTTCAAAACCTCGACAACCATTAAGTAGAAGAGTTTCAATAGACTTGGATTTATAGAACTTCAGTGGGAGATCCTTCAGCCTTTCGCAGTCTTCAAGATTTACCAAAGAAAGTCTTCCAAGATCCCCGATGGATGAGTGAACCTCAGACAAACTCACACAGTGTCGCAATATCAATTCCTCGAGATTTGGGAGTTTTGAAAAGCCTGGTGATTTTTTTAGCCAACGGGAATGGCTGAGATTAAGGATTTTCAAATTCTTATGCAACTGTCACACAAAAACAAAATTAGAATGGAAATTAAAATCCAAAAGGAAGGTCTCTGATACAGAAATTAAACCAAAATGAAGAGAGGAGGTGAACTATAATATATGAATAGAACCAGAAGGAAAGAACCAACAACAACTAGGTTGAGATTATTATACCTTGCAATCCTTCCAAACTATTTTGAGCAAGCTATCCTGCAGGTCTAAAGCAACTAGTTTTGGTTGCATAGGAAAGTCATCTGGTATGGACTCTAAAGGAAAATGACGCCAGCACAACCATATTAACTTTTTGGGAAAATCTTTGTACTCCGCTGAGGTGGAGTAACCTCAGTTTTTTCATGTTGGTAAATGCTTGTGCACTGAATCTAGTCAAATCTAGGTCCGAACTTGGATACACTGGATCCAAATGTAGAGCAACTCCTTCAATTTCTTCAGTTCCTTGTTAACAAAAGATACCGAGTTAGAAAAATGACTTACAAACAAAGCGCATATCTGTGTATGTATTAACTAAAAGGTATAATTAATAGTATTGGACCATGTTACGCCCTATAGTTTGTGTTTGCAATCAAGCACGTATTTTTTGTTGGTAATGCCTAATTGAGCTTTGATCTTAATGGATATAATATAAGAAATGGGAACGGGTCTAGTGAAGTGAAAAATAGTCTAAACTTGCAGACTATGGTCTCAGGTTCAAATGACACCTTGGTAGTGTGGATGTGTGAGAACCCCCTCTTTTACTTTGATTTAGTGCTTGTACTAAACAAAAAAATAAAGAAATGGAAAAGGACATTTTAATTTATTATAGACACGGGATACATATGCTTCTCTTGCATGATGCATTCAAAAACTTTAGTTGGAAAGTACTTACAGATTTGTCTCTCAATACATCTGCTACGTCTTCACGTTTCCACAATCTACTAAATTTTTCAGGGTGACTCTGGGCATTTTCATAAACGATCTCTCTTCCCATGTCTCGAAGCAAATCATGCATCATCAGCTTGTTTTGCTCACTAACAGTTACAAGGCACCGTTCAATGAGGACACTGATTCCTACCGTTGCAAAAAAGCCACATCCATCTAATATTTGTGTTACATAGTCCTTGTCCATTCCTATAAAGAAACAAGATATATCAAGGAATATCTCTCTCTTTTTAGGATCAGGTAGCCCGTCAAAGCTTATTCTGAGTATTTTTTGAATATCTCCATCAGGACTTGTTTCCAATTTCTCCAAATGGCTTTCCCACTCCACTATGGATCTTTTAATCAGAAAAGACCCAACAACTTCAAGTGCTAGTGGCAAGCCTTGACAGTAACGAATTACACGTTTTGAGAGGTCAAGGTATTCTTGATCAGGATAATCTCTTTTGAAGGCATGCAAACTAAAGAGCTCTAGAGCTTCTTCCTCATCCATTCCTTCAGCGGGATATGTGCTATCCACTCCAATTTGCTCTAGCAAATGTTTATCTCTTGTTGTTATAATAATTCTACTTCCAGGACCAAACCAATCACGTTTTCTAGCTATTGCTTTTAGCTTCTGCACTTCATCTACATCGTCAATTATGACAAGTGCTCTTTTACAGGGAAGTCTTTCTCTTATCATCTCGATCCCTTTAGCAACAGAGTCAACCTTTTTGGGTCCCCTGCTTTACAAGATATCATTTAGAAGTTGTTTTTGCAAACCAACCAGACCAGTAATGGGTTGGTTTGCAATTACTTCCCTCACGTTTGCAAGGAAACTCCTAACTTCAAAGCTACCTTCAAATTTGTTATAAATGGCTTTGGCAAGCGTTGTTTTCCCAATGCCGCCCATCCCCCAAATACCAATCATGCGAACAACATCCTTAGAACCTGATTTTCCAATATCAATCATGCGAACAACATCGTTCACCCGAGAAGTAATTCCAACAAGGTGTTCGTTGTCTAATTGGCATTTGCTGTACAACTGCTTATTAACCTCCCCAATAATTTTCTTGATAAACTTAGCTTCATGCCTGGCAATTAAACACAGAAGCAGAACTACGAATCATTCGATTTGGAATGACCAAATTATTTTCTTTTTTTTTATACATAGTTAAGAATTTAGATATAATTAACAATTAAGAATGGGATTTAACATTATCAAATAAGAAAGAATGCATAGTTAAAACATAGTTGGAAAAACAAAAACAAAAAGGACAGAAAACATATGGTTGTCAAGTAAGGAGATGATAATCCAAGGAACAAGAAATTAGTAATTACCCATTGTCAGCATTTTTAAGATCTTCCCCACACAAATCTGCAGCTTGAGTGAGAGCATTTCTCCACCGCTGTACCTTTTCTTTCTCATGTTTACCTTCACAGATGCCCGCTTCATATTTCTCAAATGCTTGTGCAAAACTACCAGTTTGTTTCCGGACATCTGAAGCATCAACATTATAGAACAATGGCATAACCTGTTGCCCCAATCTTTTTCTGCACTCCATGATCTTCACCAGCTCGTCAAGACACCAAGTGGAATCGGCATACCTCTCGGAGAAGACAATTATGGAGATCATGGACCCGTCGATTGCCTGCTCCAGTTGGGTTTTTATAAATTCCGCTCTTTCTAGCTCGTTGTCGTCAAGAAAGGTGCGGATTCCGGCATCAGATAATGCGGCGTGGAGGTGGCCTGTGAAGCCCTTGCGTGTGTCTTCACCTCTGAAGCTCAAGAACACTTGGTACTTCCAACGTTTTGACGAGGAAGATAGTGAGGATGAAGAGGAGGCTTTACGGGCTTTCCTGGCATAAGTGGCGGATCTATGCACAGAGCAGGATGGGCGCCCGCCCATCCCAAAGTTTTTTTTAATTTTTAAAACCTACATACGTTGGGCAGCCCCAAATTCCTAAATTAAAAGCTAACCCGATACACATGTTGTCCATCCAAGAGGAAGTGGATTGTTTATCTCAGATCAGCTTCTCTTTTGGCTACATCAGATCAGCTTGTTTATCTCTTTTATTCTATAGCAATCCGACGGCAGCAACATCTTCTTTCAGCCTTTATTTCTTGCATCTTCTTGTTATCTTGGCGAGGCAAGTGGACAACTTGGCAGTATATTTTCCTGTACTTTCTACAACAAAAAGTATTTTCTAATTCTCTAATTTTTTTTATATCTTTCATTATAGTTTTAATTTAAAATTGAGTATTCTAGGATTTATGTAGGGATTGAATTAAAGTTTTGTGATTTTGTTGAAATTACTTGTGGTTTTTGTTTTTGTTGTTAAGTTTTTATTTATGTATAGATGCATTTGAGAGTAAAACTCATTATCTCCATCTGATTAGGTGTATCTTTTTCTCCTTATTAATGAAATTCATTCGCACTATCAAATTTAGAATGTAATTCTGCTCAGTTGGCTTTCCAATTCTGGATCCGCCACTGCCTGACATCCATTAATTGATACTGGTTCAGATCAGACCAACTACAAATTAGGCACAAGTTGGCCTTCCGATCCGACTTGAGCAGAAGAAGTTATTTCATAATTAATTTTTTTTTTTCTGGAGAGTGGTTTGGCCTTGAGCAGCAGATTTTTTTGGTCGAATATGTTATTGAACTACCCAAAGTCGAAGTCAAGGTCCTCGAACGTTTCAGTCAACGGAAGCAAAAGTCCCTCCTTTCCTGCCAGCACCCAAAACCAGGGGTCACTTTCTGTGGCTACTGGCTACACGATCTGCTAGATGGCTAAGATTGAAGGTCAGGAAAATGCAAGGAAGCTTACGGAAAAGAGGCATGAAAAGAGAGGGAAGAGACGAACAAAATGTCCAATCCAAATAGATAAAGAAAAAAGAAGAAGAACACAGTCATATCAGTTTGTTTTCACAAAATTCCTTTTTGTTGATTGTTTGTATAAAAATTAATGATTTCATTTTAAAAATTAATCTAAATGAAGTATATGCAATCTAATCTCAAAGGCCAACTTTGTCATTTGGAGAATTTTTATTTTTATTTTTGTATAAAATCATCAATCTTTGAATGAAAAATCAATGAAAATAAGTTTTGTGGAAACAATTTAAAACCTCAAGGGGTGTTCTTGTAATTTCTAAAACCTCAAGGAGTTATGTGAAAAAGCAGAAAACCTCAGAAGGTGTTATGTAAACGAATTTATTGTAATCACCTTATCCACCACTAGTTTTCTAAACGAACAAAAAATGCATTAAAATTCTATTGTAATCACGTCATGGACGCAGAGAGAGACAGAGAGAGCGTGGAAGATCACCTTATCCAAATTTATTGTAATCACCTTATCCACCACTAGTTTTCTAAACGAAAAAATAATACATTAAAATTCTATTGAAAAGTTGATATAGATACAAATAATACAAATGAAAGATTTTATTGAAGAGAGAGAGAGAGAGAGAGAGAGAGAGCTAAGTGCTCCCTTATTATGAATTAGCTTTATCCCAATTTCATTACTAGAGTAATGTTATGAACAAATTCAAGTGGGTTTCACTTATATGTTGTACTCTAACAAAATATGTTATGAGTAGTTTTGAGAATTTCGATCCACACCATCCAATACATGGAGCTTCCTTGGATGTTTATTCCAAAAGTTATGTATATATTGAGCAGAAACACAAAAGCTACATGCCCGTTTTACATATATATCCATATTTCTCACCAAAATGAGACTTAGCTAGGTTTTATCCTAATCAATAATGTATTTAATAAATGTGGGACAACAATACGTATTCAACAGTTAATGATTGAGAGGCTCCTAAGAACTTTCAATTCTTCCCTTCCTAAGAATTTTCTTAGAAGTTGACTTGAGCTTATGTTGCATAGAAATTTGGTGCACTTGAGATCTGGTAGTCTTGGTCATCAGCCTTTGTTGGAACTAGTGATGCTCACGTGTAGAAATTATTGTGAGGAGGATAAACGTGAGGGATGAATGTGGGCCCAGTGAGCACTGTAATGTGTAAGTTTGCAGCTAAGAGGCATTCCGCATATCTCAAAAAACTCTCCTTTGTCCTTTTTCTACTTTTATGGCATTTGAGTGTAAAATTTTGCCCGATGCCAAGCCGCAATTGATATTTTTGGGTGGCCGCTTAGGGCAGCATGACTCATACGTGATGCTAGCTAGCATTCCCATGCTCCATTCTGATTGCTTACTATAGTAATGGAAAAGAAGTTGCATGATATGATGATAACCCTGTTTTGCTATTCATGACCAATCATATTTTGTTATGTGAAATATTTATCATGCGTGACAAAACGTAATTAATTAGAGATGATAAAACAATGTTATTCTTATGATATATTTCTCTAGTAGCAATCTTCTTTATCAGAATCGTTGAATTTATCTTCTCTATCAAGCATTATCCATGCATATTAGCTGACTTATAAATTATTGTTTAGTCATTTGATTAGTTGATAAATTCTTTTTGCACATATTTTAGATGAATAAATAGTTTTTTATGACGATTTTTTGGAATGACAATTGAATGAGGACTTAAATTATAAAATATTCCTTCTTAGATTTTTTGGAATGACAATAATAACTTGTAAATATATGTACCGAACCCAACCAAATTGAAAGTTCTGTACGATTGACCTGTTGAGCTCTTTCCCGAACCGAACCTATGGCCAGGCCTACAATGGTTATTGGAGGCTTTAGAAAATGCAGTTTACTAAGACTCTTCAATGGCATTTCAACTAGACCAGTCATTGAATCCCTTGACTATGTCACTTTGTGTAGTTCATTGTTTGAATGTTCACACTGGTTCCTTGTTTGAATCCTTACTTTCTGAAGGTTTCAATAAAAATATCTCATTTACTTACTTACATGATAGAACTGTATGAAATGGGCTTTGGTGCTCCCAACAATCCCAAAATCTTCATTACCTAAGAATTTTGCACGGGCTTGGTTTCAACCACATGCCTTGTGTCCATATGAGCTATCATAATTTTTCCCGTCTTCTTGTTCTTGTACATATGTGATCACCATTTTCCGACAAAGGCATTGATTAGTTACAAAACAATCAATTGACACGAAAAGATAAAGTAGGAAAAGTACTTTTGAAAAGTAAAATCTTCAACGCAATCAATCTAGCTTGTACCTCAATGAAAGAACATTATTTGACAAATTTTAAATAAATAAATAAATAAATAAATAAAGGAATATCCTTAACATCATACTGTAGCTGTAATCACCTTATCTACTACTAGTTTTCTAAACGAAAAAATAATGCATTCAATTTCAATTGAAAAGTTGATATAGATACAAAAAAATACAGTGTGTCAAAAAACTATATATAATGCAGTTGTATGAAATATGTATATCAAGACAGAGGGTTCTATTCAAGGGCCAAAAGCATAAGATATCTTCTTTTTTTGGTCAGTTTTGTTGGCGAGTCCTTACTTAGTTAGGATTTTGGTTCCTTATTTCATTAGAATTTTGGTTACTTACCAATTATTATTTATTTCCTATTGTAATTTAGATTTATTTTCTATTGTAATTTGGATTTATTTCTTATTTTTATTTAGGGTTGTACTTCTTTATAAATACCTCCATATTGGAGAAGAATAAAAATATGAGCGGATATGAACGTATCTTAGCATAACTGAATATTTGCCATATTTTGTTTGACATGGTATAAGAGCCTAGGTTTTCTTGTGACCTGTGTTTGCGTTCTCCTTGCAATTTAAGTGCTCTCCTCCCCTCCTCTTCAAGGGGGGGAGGGGGAGTGAAAATGATATGTTTATTGACGTATCCCCATTAGCTTGACATATTCCCATGAAGATGTTGCTTATTTCTTGACTTCGACGACCTCTTCTCTTCAGGGGGAGAGGAGGAGTGAAGAGAAGTTGTGTCTACGTGAATTAGCTAAAGTTGATATGGAAGAACTGTTGATGTTGCCATTGCCGTTACCTCTACTATTGTCGTTGATGTTACCGTTGCTGCTATTGTTGCCGTTGATGTTGTCGTTGTTATGGTCATTGCCGATGATGTTACTGTGTTTTGATATGTCTCTACCCTAACCCTAGACACTACTTTGTTTGAGGGGGAGTGAAGAGAAGTTGTCTCTGCTGTTGCTGGTGCCAATGCCTTGTATTGCTGTTGATGATGCCTGTTATGTCTCTGCCTTGTTGCTCTTGTTGGTGCCAATATTGTTGCTCCTGCCTGTTATGGTGCCAGTATTGTTGCTCGTGCCTGTGCTGGTGTGTTTCCGCTGTAGTCATGCCTGTTGACCTTGCCTTTGCTCTTGACTTTCTTTGCCTTGCCTTACCCTATTTGTTAGGGTTTGGCTTTGCCTTGCCATGCCTTACCCTATTTTTAGGGTTTGGTTGCCTTTGCTTTTGTCTTGTTCACAGGGTTTCTGTGTTCTGCCTTATCTATTGCCGTGCTCACAGGGTTTCTGTGTTCTGCCTTATCTATTGCCGTGCTCACAGGGCTTCTGTGTTATGCCTTATCTGCTGCCGTGCTCACAGGGTTTCTGTGTTCTGCTATCTACCTTATCTTTTGCCGTATTCACAGGGCTTCTGTGTTCTGCCTTATCTGCTGCCGTGCTCACAGGGTTTCTGTGTTCTGCTATTTGCCCTATTTTTTAGGGTTTGCTCTTGTGTTTCCGTTGCGAATCTTGCTTTAGTTTGTCACTTGTTTCACTCGTGGTTGACGAAAAGACCTTCTCTACAATTGGTGCTTCTCAAGTATGGTGTTCTATGACTCGCTTGTCAAGTTGGGCATGCGAAATATCTTTGCCCAACTTGAGGGGGAGTGTTGGCGAGTCATAGAACAAAGTGGGTTGGGTAGGTTTTGGGTTTTTTTTATGAAAAATTGTGTTTGGGTATCTAGTAATATTATTGCAGTGACATTTTTTAAATTGTACAATTTTCAAGGGTTGTTTGTATTGGTAAGTCCATTGAATAGTCCAACTGGGCTGTTTTATAGAATTTGGATTGCATAGGATTTTTTCTATATTTTGGGATCCATATTTTTTCTATATTTTTGCTTCTGGGTTCGGGGATGCGGAATTGATTTCACAAATGTTGTCCACCTCGGGTAGATGCCGTCAGCTAGATAATACCCAGTTTGGTAGACGGTATTATTGATTTCATATGTGACTTTCGGGGCTTCTCCTCTCAAAACATCGTTGAACACCGGGGATTGACCTAGGACGTTCAAGTCATTTTGTGATCCAGCAACTCCGAAGAAGGCGTGCCAAACCCATGTATCGAATCCTGCAACAGCTTCAAGGATGATACTTTTTTGGCCTTTCCGATTTCCATAATCTCCCTGCCAAGCGGTTGGGCAATTCTTCCATTGCCAGTGCATGCAGTCGATGCTACCAATCATTCCTGGAAATCCTCTCCGTTCGGCCTTCTGTAGAAGTCGTTGCAAGTCCCTGGGTGTAGGTTTGCGCAAGTAGTCCCTGGTGTACAGATTTTCGACTGCAGCGCAAAATCTAATCAAACTCTCCAAAGCAGTAGACTTCCCCATCCGGGCAATCTCATCCACCTGATCAGCAGATGCACCATACGCCAACATTCGTATAGCAGCTGTGAACTTTTGTTCGGGAAGCAGTCCCAAAACACCAGCACAATTTCTCTTTTGCACAAAGTATTCATCATAATTGCAAATATCATGCATGACTTTATTGAACAAATGTTGTTGCATTCTATATCGCCCTCGAAAATGAACATCAGAGTATAGAGATGTTGGGATAAAATAATCTTCCATAAGATTCTTATCCCGAGAATGCCTATGTCTGTCAACATTTGCTGCACGGCCTTCATGTGAACCACGACTGCTCTGGTTTTCTTCATCAAGCAAAGCCACAGCCATGACAAGTTGCTGATCTAGATCTCTCTGGGCTCTTTTGCTTGCAGCTCGTCTACGCCTTCTTTCTCTTATTTCTTGCTCTTGCCTCTCCAAGACCTCCTCCATGTCTGACATTGAGAATGGAATATGGAATCTGAAATCTGAAATCTAAAATATGAGAAATGAAATTTTTGAGAAGATGTAGTGTGAGAGGTTTGTGGAGCTGAGCCTTAGTTTTATAGAAAAATTTAGGTCGATAGACATGACACGTGGCACAATTTTATAGGGTGAAAATCTTATCCGAAATTTGAAATTCAAATGAAAATTTTCGGAAATGTGAAATTCAAATGAAATTTATCTGAAATTTGAAATTCATATGACACGTGGCGCAATTTTATAGGTTGAAAATCTTATCCGAAATTTGAAATTCATATGAAATTTATCTGAAATTTGAAATTGAAATGAAAAGTTGAAATTGAAATGAAATTTATCTAAAATTTGAAATTCAAATGAAATTTATATGAAATTTAAATTTTGAAATTTATCCGAAATTTGAAACAAAAATTTATCTGAAATTTGAAACTGAAAATCTTATCTGAAAATCTTCTCCGAATATTTTATCCGAAAATATTGTCCAAATTAATTGTTTAGGTAAACAAATTTGTGAAAAAAATAAAAAATTGAATAGTACTTGCCCTTTGCCCGGGCAACTGCTGGAAGTGCAACTTACTATTTGCAAGGGCAGACACTATTGAGATGAATAGTGTCAGCCCTAGCCCCCCCTTGCCATGGCAAGGGTTTGACTGCTGGAACTGCCCTAATGGATTTGAGGTAGGTGTGCAAGGCACGTGAGTTGTTAGTAGTGTATGTGAATTAGGAGAAATTATAGAATAGTACGGTACTACCACGTCAGCATATAATACTCCCATTCAAAATTTGCCATGTGTCATATTTAAAAGAAAATTAAAACTATTTATACAACTGGAGTTAACTTCCAATTTTACC
Organism: Prunus yedoensis; assembly: GCA_005406145.1. NCBI lineage: Eukaryota > Viridiplantae > Streptophyta > Magnoliopsida > Rosales > Rosaceae > Prunus > Prunus yedoensis. The sequence continues at coordinate 37,031 of BJCG01002778.1, forward strand.
CTTTGGAATAAAATTAGAAAAGAAGAAAATAAAAAATAAAAAATCCTTCAATTGGGAGGGAGTCCTCCTCCGCCCCTAATCTCCATTTATTCCTCCTTTTTCCTTTTCAGCTTAGTCTGCTTCTCTACAATGAAGGAAACAAACCCACATCTCAAACCTTTCCTCTTGCTTTTACTACCTGCAATTCTCTCTCTACAAACAGCAGAAATTTATCCATCGGCCGAGCTCTTTACAAGTCCAAGATCCCCACCAAGGCACCCAACTCTTCGTATGTGTATCGTTTCTCAAATTCTCCCAATCCTTCAGTTTCTCCATGGAGTCGTCTTCCTCGCCTCAAAACCTTATGTTCCAATTTCTTATTACTTTGTATTCTTACAGAAAAGCAAATTGAAGTAAAAACCCTAAGAAGTTCTTTTGGGATGTGAATTTAAAACTAACTATAAAATAAAGTGGTTGCTGATGAGGGAGAAGGAGAGAGAGATGGAGGGTGGACTGTATTAAAGGAAGATGGATTCACTGATACTGTTGAGAAAAAAAGAACAAAAAGAAGAAGACTTCGATTGGTAGAGATAAGGGAAAGAGACGGTGGAGGAGGCAGGGTAGGGTTACCGCCGAGATTGGCTGGAGTATTATTTTATTTTATTTTATTTCTAATGTTATTTTAAAGGGTAAAATTGGAGGTCAAAGTCCAGCTGTATAAGTATTTTTAATTTTCTTTTAAATGGGACACATGGCAAATTTTGAATGGGAGTATCATATGCTGATGTGGTAGTACCGTATTACTCTATAATCTCTCGTGAATTAGTTAGACAGCTGTATAAAGTGCTGTAGCTTAAAAGATGAAATACAGAAATCAAGATTGCAATTTCTCTCTGCTTCATCATGGCTTCTTCTTCCTCCATCAACATTGATGGCATGCTCAGTATGGTTACCATTCGTCTCAGTTACAACAATTTCTTGAAATGGACTCATCAACTACCCCCTCAAAAATCCTGACATGTTTTCCAATCATTCCAATCATACAAATGAGGATCCGGATTATCCATATTTTCCTTCATGACTTTGTCCCATTCTAGATGAACCCCTGTCTTCTTTACTTTCACAGAATCAACTAGAGGCCTTACAAGAATCGATACGTGGTCACCGCCTTCCAAATGGAGCACATCGTTTGACAATTGTCCCTGCCAAAGATAATGGTCTTCAGGTTTACTGTAGGTTTTTACCGAGCCAAATGCTATCCAGGTGTGCAAAGCAGTTTGTTTGGTAAGATTTCTAACGATAATGCCAATAAGACCTTGAGAATTTTCAAATTCCGGATAATCACCATAAGACCTTCTTCCTGTGTAAACGAAGCAAATAGTCAACCCTTTTAAATCACGACCCATGATTCTTTGAGGAACTTTAAAGAAGACGAAATTGTCCACATCATTGACGATTTTGAACCACTCTGGAATATCATAAATTCCACTCAAATAAATTCCACCAAATCCGCAAGAAGTCCATCTCTGCACACCAGAAGCAAGACATTCTTATACATGCATATGCACATTTACATGGGCCGCATCTGCAGCTGTGCCTCTGTGTTTGTGTGTGTGTGAGAGAGAGAGAGAGAGAGACCTGTAGGATGTTGTTCCTAAAATCGGCAGTGAGATTGGTGCAGCCTTCCATATGAATCCTTGTCATGGAGTTTAATGACTTATCCAAGCCTGGAACCTCAGTGAGTTTGAACGAATCACTTAGATACAATTCTCTGATATTCGACATTTTGAAAAATCTGGAATTGTTTCCAATTCTGGGCAGTCAATTGCTTTCAGAACATACAAATTGGTTGGTAAATCTGGGATTGCACGAAGGTCGTAGCATGCATTTAAAAACAAGACCTTGAGCTTTGAAAGACCAGCGAGACTTGGTAGGCTACAAAAGAAATTGCGTCCAAGAAACAGATGTTCTAAGGAAATTAGGCTACCGAGGTCCTCAGGGATTGCATCCTCAGTTAACCTGCAGTCTGCAAGACATAATAACTCTATTAAAGAGTTTAAGGCATGTAACGAAAGGGGTAAAAGATGGAATTTCAAAATTCTCACCAGATAGAGATAAAATTCTCAACTTCGTCAATTTTACTATGGAAGATGGAATTTGTCTGATGTGCGTGTTATCCGCTTCCAAAATTGTCAATGATACCATGTCCCCTAAGCCATCAGCCAAGTCTTCAAACCATGTACAACCATTCAGTATAAGAGTTTCAATAGACTTGGATTTATAGAAATTCAGTGGGAGATCCTCTAGGCTTCTGCAGCCTTCAAGATTTACCAAAGAAAGTCTTCCAAGATCCCCGATGGATGAGTGGACCTTAGACAAGTTGGCACAACCTTTCAATATCAACTTCTCGAGATTTGGGAATTTTGAAAAGTCTGGTGATTTTCTTATGTGATTATCATCTTCGACACGAATGATGTCATCATCATTGACCAGATTTTGAGATGGGCGTCGTTCATACGCACAAAGATGGTAATCAATCATATTTTCGTTCATAAATTTGTCCCATACCAGACTAACACCTGTTTTCTTCATGTTCACCTCCTCCCAATCATATTTCTCCGCTATTATTTCAATCAAGACTTTATCACCGTCTTGCAATTTTAGCTCGTCATTTGATAACTGTCCCTGCCAAAGATAATAACCCGTAGTAGTTCGAGAATTGGCTATGATCCTGGCGTCAAGCTCAGTACCCTCGGTCATGTTTTGAATGCTAATACGACGACCGTATAAGTCTGAAGAGCAAACGAAGGACAAAGTTAACCCTTTCAAAATACGACCAACACTTTGAGGCACAGTGAAATACATAATATCATCGTCATGGACACAGTGGAACCAATCAGGAATATCATTTCCACTGAGAAAAATGCCACCATATCCGCAAGAAGTCCATCCCTATACCATGTAGAGCCAAATTTCTATAAGAAATACATTCTTACGCATGCATGTGTACATTCTTATGCGTTGTATGTGATAGAAAGAGAAAGATGCATGTGTGTGTTTGAGAGAGAGAGAGAGAGAGGGATTGACCTGTAGGATGTTCTTCCTAAATTCGGCAGTGAGATTAGGGCATTTTTCCATCTGAATCATTGTCATGGAGTTTAATGACTTATCCAGGCCTGGAATCTCAGTGAGTTTGCCCGAATCACCTAGATTCAATTATCTTATATTTGACATTTCTGAAAAATCTGGCATTTTTTCCAATGCAATGCAGCCATTTGCTCGTAAGACTTTCAAATTTGTTGGTAAATCTGGGATTGCACGAAGATTTTTGCACCTATTTAAAGACAAATCTTGAAGCTGTGAAAGACGACTGAGGCTTGGTAGGCTGCAAAAGTCATTGCTTGCAAGATCTAAATTTTCTAAGGAAATTAGGCAACCGAGATCCTTAGGGAATGCATCATCAGTTAAACTACAGTTTGCAAGAGCTATTTCTCTTAAAGAGCTTAAACTTTGCAATGAAGGAGGCAAAAGATTTGTTGATGGCGACCCTTCCACATGACATAAAGATAAAGCTTTCAGTTTCTTCAATTTTAATATGGAAGATGGTATTTGTCTTATGGCTGTCCCATCCGCTTTCAGAGTTGTCAATGATACCATGTCCCCTAAGCCATCAGCCAACTTTTTAAATTCCTGACAACGACTCAGTATAAGAGTTTCAATAGACTTGGATTTATAGAAATTCAGTGGGAGATCCTTAAGCATTCTGCAGTCTCCAAGATTTAGCAAAGAAAGTCTTACAAGATCCCCGATGGATGGGTGAACCTCAGACAAAATCCTACAGGAGTGCAATATCAATTCCTCGAGATTTGGGAGTTTTGAAAAGTCTGGTGATTTTGTTAGCTCATAGGAATAACTGAGATTAAGGATTTTCAAATTCTGATGCAACTGTTACACAAAAACAAAATTAGAATGGAAATTAAAATCCAAAAGAAAGGTCTCTGATACAGAAATTAGACCAAAATGAAGAGAAGAAAAGAACCAACAACAGAAGGTTGAGATTATTATACCTTGCAATCCTTCCAAACTATTTTGAGTTTGCTATGCCGCAGGTCTAAAGCAACTAGTTTTGGTTGCACAGGAAAGTCATCTGGCATGGACTCTAAAGGGAATCTATGCCAGCACAACCATATTAACTTTTTGGGAAAATCTTTGTACTCTCCAGTGAGCTCTACTCCGCTGAGGTGGAGTAACCTCAGTTTTTTCATGTTGATAAATGCTTGTGCACTGAATCTAGCCTTGTACCATAGCATATCTAGAGCAACTCCTTCAATTTTTTAGTTCCCTATTAACAAAAGATACCGAGTTAGAAAAATGATTTACAAACATGAAAAATCCGTGTATGTATTAACCAAAAGGTATAATTAATAGTATTGGACCATGTTACGCCCTATAGTTTGTGTTTGCAATCAAAGCACATATTTTTTGTTGGTTATGCCTAATTGAGCTTTGATCAACGGGGTCTAGTGAAGTGAAAAATGATCTAAATTTGTAGACTAAGGTCTCAGGTTCAAATTCATATGGCACCTTGGTAGTGTGGATGTGTGAGAACCCCCTCTTTTACTTTGATTTAGCGCTTGTACTAAACAAAAAAAATAACGAAATGGAAAAGAACATTTTAATTTATTATAGACACAGGATACATATGCTTCTCTTGCATGATGCATTGGGAAAGTACTTACAAATTCATTGCTCAATACATCTGTTACGTCTTCACGTTTCCACAATCTACTAAATTTTTCTGGGTGGCCATGGGCATTTTCATAAACGATATCTCTTCCCATGTCTCGAAGCAAATCATGCATCCCCAGCTTGTTATACTCACTAACAGTTACAAGGCACCGTTCAATGAGGACACTGATTCCTATCGTTGCAAAAAAGCCACATCCATCTAATATTTTTGTTACACAGTCCTTCTCCTCTCCAATAAAGAAACAGGATATATCAAGGAATATCTTTCTCATTCTATCATCAGGTAGCCCGTCAAAGCTTATTCTGAGTATTTTTTGAATATCTCCATCAGGACTTGTTTGCAATTTCTCCAAATGGCTTTCCCACTCCGCTACGGATCTTTTAATCAGAAAAGACCCAACAACTCGAAGTGCTAGTGGCAAGCCTTGACAGTAACGAATTACACGTTTTGAGAGGTCAAGGTATTCAGGATAACCTCTTTTGAAGGCATGCCAACTAAAGAACTCTAGAGCTTCTTCCTCATCCATTTTTTCAGCGATATATGTGCTATCCACTCCAGCTTGCTCTAGCAAATGTTTATTTCTTGTTGTTATAACAATTCTACTTCCAGTGCCAAACCAATCACGAGCTCCAGCAATTGCTTCTAGTTGGTGTAGCTTATCTGCATCGTCAATTATGACAAGTGCTCTTTTACAGCAAAGTCTTTCTCTTATCATCTCGATCCCTTTAGAAACAGAGGAAACCGTTATGCCGCTTTTCAAGATATCATTTAGAAGTTGTTCTTGCAAACCAACCAGACCCATTGGTTGGTTTGCAATTACTTCCCTCACGTTTTCAAGGAAACTCCTACCTTCAAAGCTACCTTCAAATTCGTTATAAATGGCTTTGGCAAGCGTTGTTTTCCCAATGCCGCCCATCCCCCAAATACCGATCATGCGAACATCATCCTTAGAACCTGAATTTTCAATATCTAAGTGATTACTCAAAACCTTCACCCGAGAAGTAATTCCAACAGGGTGTTTGATGTCTAAATGGTATTTGCTGTACAACTGCTTTTTAACCTCCCCAAGAATTTTCTCGATAAACTTTGCTTCATGCCTGGCAATTAAACAAAGAAGCAGAACTACGAATCATTCGATGTGGAACAAACTACAACGTTAAATTGAATCCCTAACTTAATAATTTAGAATTATTTTCTTTTTTTATACTAAGATATAATTAACAAATAAGATTGGGATTTAACATCAAATGTTAAATGGATCTTACATTATCAAGTAAGAAAGAATGCTTAGTTAAAACCAAACCAAACCAAACCAAACAAACAAACACCAAAGTTCAAAGTAAAAAAGAAAACATAGTTGGAAAAACAAAAACAAAAACAAAAAGGACAGAAAACATATGGTTGTCAAGTAAGGAGATGATAATCCAAGGAACAAGAAATTAGTAATTACCCATTGTCGGCATTTTTAAGATCTTCCCCACACAAATCTGCTGCTTGACTGAGAGCATTTCTCCATCGCTGTACCTTTTCTGTCTCATGTTTGCCCGCTTCATGGTTCTTAAATGCTTGTTCAAAACTACCAGTTTGTTTCCGGACATCTGAAGCCTCAACATTATAGAACAATGGAAAAACCTGTTGCCCCAATCTTTCTCTACACTCCATGATCTTCACCAGCTCATCAAGACACCAACTGGAATCGGCATACCTCTTGGAGAAGACAATTATGGAGATCATGGACCTGTCGATTGCCTGCTCCAGTTGGGTTTTTATAAATTCCGCTCTTTTTAGCTCGTTGTCGTCAAGAAAGGCGTGGATTCCGGCAGCAGATAATGCGGCGTAGAGGTGGCCTGTGAAGCCCTTGCGTGTATCTTCACCTCTGAAGCTCAAGAACACTTGGTACTCCCAACATTTTGATGAGGAGGATGGTGAGGATGAAGAGGAGGCTTTATGGGCTTTCCTGGCATCCATTAATTGATACTGGTTCAGATCAGACCAACTACAAATTATGCACAAATTGGCCTTCCGATCCGACTTGAGCAGAAGAAGTTATTTCATAATCAATTATTTTTTCTGGGCAGTGGTTTGTGTGTTGCAGATGAATAAATTCGAAATACGCATAGTCAAGGTCCTCCAACGTTTCAGTCGACAAAAGCAAAAGTTCCCATGTGGGGAGAACAGTGAAAAGATAATATCTTTTTGACTACACGATCTACTGGACGGCTAAGATTGAAGGTTAGGAAAATGCAAGGAAGCTTAGGGGAAAGAGGCATGAAAAGAGAGGGAAGAGACGAGCACAATGTCCAATTAAAAAAGAAAAAGAAAAAAGAAGAATAAAAACACAAGTCTTGTTTTAGTTTGTTTTCATAAAATCCATTTTCGTTGATTGTTTGTACAAAAATTGATGATTTCTTTATTTTTAATTTTAAAACCTTATGCAAATGACAAAATTAACCTCAATGAAATATATGCAATTTAATCTCAAAGGCCAACTTTGTCATTTGAAGATTTTTTTTTGTATAAAATCATCAATCTTTAGATAAAAATCAATGAAAAGGAGTTTTGTAAAAACAATTTAAAACATCAAGGGGTGTTCTTATAATTTCAAAACCTTAAAGAGTTTTGTGTATAAAGATCACAAATTTATTGTGATCACCTTATCTACCACCAGTTTTCTAACCGAAAAAATAATGCATTAAATTTCTATTGAAAAGTTGATATAGATACAAAGAATGCAGTTGTATAAAAGATTTTATTGAGGAGAGAGAGAGAGAGAGAGAGAGAGAGAGAGAGAGAGAGCTAAGTGCTCCCTTATTATGAATTAGCTTTATACAATTTCATTATTGGTAGTGGTGGATCCAGGAATTTTCCTTGCAGGGATCAACATCTAAAAGGTAAAAAAAATCTATACAAAATGTACCACTCTTGTATTTTATGTCAAATTCTCAATATAAGAAAGTACTATATGTATTTCTCTCTTGTATATTACAGATTATGTATGGTATGTTTTCTTGTTGATGATATTGATGATAGCAACTTTCGTTTATAATTCTTTTAGCCGCTTTGATAGAGGGCTTGTTTCCAGGAAATATATTACCAAGAAAAATATTTGTAAATTGTAATATGTCCTTCGACTCGTGGGAAAATGTTAGACAAAACAAATGATTTGGCCCAGGATAAACACAACTTGATTTTATAGATTAATTCAGGATTTTTTTTTCGTCTTTAGCTTTTTCTGTTAAACTCATCAAACTCCAGGGTTCGATTCTAAGAGGTCAACATATACAAGTCAGGTAAGATTTACTTAAGTTGTTTGCAAAGCAGATAAGAAATTCTGGATCCACCATAAAAGCCATACTTAATGGCTGTGCTACCGTGTCATGGCCACCATGGATGATGCATATACAACAATGGAGAGGGCAGAACCAAGCAGAAAAATCATGATCTTGGCTTCTTTGCAAGCTGATGCTTCTTTATATATAGTCCTTTTACACACTGGCATTATTTGTATATATATTAACTTTTCAATAGAAATTTAATGCATTATTTTTTCGTTGAGAAAACTAGTGGTAGATAAGGTGATTACAATAAATTTGTAATCTTTTTACACACTGTATATCTCCATTTTTCGTTTAGAAAAATACACCGAATATTTCTACAAACTCCTTGCAACATTATGTTCGACTATAACGCGCAAAAATCCAATTTTGACTTTGGAAAATTTGTATTATTAATTGGAGGAAGAGTAAAAATCTTCAACTTAGTGTTATAGTTATTGTAGCAACAAACTTGAGTTTGAGAAACTAATTGAAATGTTTTATAGGTCAATTATATTTTATAGATATTTATAAAAATACCCAATCCTAGACATGTATTTATAAAAATACCCAAGCACTATTTAAACATAGAAACATACCCAAAATCAACCCCACAATCAACAATTGTATATTTTTTGGGTGTGTTTATAAATGGGTTTTGAGTGTGTGTAATGATGGGTTTTGGGTATGTTTATAAAGTGTTTTGGGTGTTGGGTATTTTTATAATTTCACCCCCATTTTGGGTATTTTAGTGAAACTCCCTATATTTTAAAGCTTAAAAGATGAAGAGAAAATAGTTCGTGGTGTTTTTCTGATTCTTTTTTATTAATTTTTTAACAAAAAATTTAATCTTAAAAAAGTATCGTGAAAGCATACGATATGTTTCATACAAGCATCATGTATGTTTCATTATGGTTCAACAACACGCCATTCTAGGTAATAGAATAAAATCTTAACATCAAACATTTATTACACATGGTGTTATGAGAGGACACTCGTAAAAAAAACTGACATCGCATTCTTCTGTTGTCATGTGTCAATGAAAGATGGATATCAAGACAAAAAGGGATCTAATCAAGGGCCAAAAGCATAAGATATCATGTATTTTTGTCGGTTTTGTAACGGGTATTTTTGTAACGAAGTGGGCTGGGCAGGTTTTAGGTTTTTTTGAAAAATTGTGTTTGGGTATCTAGTAATATTGTTGCAGTGGCAGTTTTATAAATTGTACAATTTTCAAAGGTTATATGTATTGGTAAGTCAATTGAATATTGGGCTGTTTTATGGAATTTGGATTGCATAGGGTTCTTTTTATATATTTTGGGATTTATGTTTGGGCTTAAATGTGAAGCTCCCTGTATTATTCGGCCTAGTAAAGAGCTATCTCATATAATATAAATATCTCATAAGGGGAGAAGAATACAAACACAGAAATTCCCAAATATTCTCGCACAAAGAACATAAAATATTACTAAAACAGAGTCGGCAAAAAGAAAAAGAAAAAGAACGAAAAGGACCAGTCAGATTACTCTTTAGCTTTTTTCTTTCGTCTATGCTCCTGAAATGCCTTTGCAAAACAACCAGTCTCATTCCTCACATCACATCCGTAGACTACACATCGTAGAATATCGGCACAACCTTTTGCTCTAATTCTTTTCTACAATACATGAGTATTTTATTTTGTGGTGATGGAGGTGTGAAGTGCTTATGCTGACACGTGTCTGCGACTTACAGAAGTCAAGAGTGCAACAGAATGTGACATGTGGGGCTTTGGGACAGGTGGTGGTCTCTGCGTGGCACTCTCATTTGAGTCATCTCATCACCAAATCATTGAAGTAGATTTCCTATTGAAATTTGTAATTATTTTCTGCTGCATGAGTTATTTCCTTATGTCTCTGCCTCGATCTCCATCTCCATCTCTTCCTCAGGATTCAAGGTTGCATCTGGACTTCTCTGATTCTGGCCACAGAACCAAAACACAGTACAGAAAACGGGATGGAGTTTTGGCAAGTGTTGTATAAAGTGTAATAGTGCTGTAGCTTAAAAGTTATTGTTTAAGCTATTGTTTAAGTTATTGTTTAGTTATTTGATTAGTTGATGAAATCTTTTTTCACATTTTAGATGATTAAATAGTTTTCGATGACAATTTTTGGAATGACCATTGAATGAGGACTTAAATTATAAAATGTTCACGAGGTATCATTCTAATTCAGGTGTGCAAGGCACGTGAGTTGTTAGTGTAATAGTGCTGTATGTGAATTTGTTAGACAGCTGTATAAAGTGTAATAGTGCTGTAGCTTAAAAGATTAAGAAATACAGTCTCTGCTTCATCAAGACATCAAGATTGATGGCTTGCTCAGTATGGTTACCATTCGTCTCAGTGACAACAATTTCTTGAAATGGAGTCATCAACTCCACCTCAAAAATCCCCATTTGTTTCCCAATCATACAAATGAGGATCCGAATTATCCATATTTTCCTTCATGACTTTGTCCCATTCTAGATGAACCGCTGTCTTCTTCACTCTCACAAAATCAACATCATGAGGCCTTACAAGAATCGATACATGGTCACCGCCTTCCAAACGGAGCACATCGTTTGACAATTGTCCCTGCCAAAGATAATCGTCTTCAGGTATACTCCAAGCTGTTAAGAAGGCAATTGCTATCTTGGTGTGCAAAGCAGTTTGTTTGGTAAGATTTCTAACGATAATGCAAATAGGACCTTCAAAATCTACAAGTTTTCGCAAGTCTGAAGAGTAAACGAAGCATATAGTCAACCCTTTTAAATCACAACCCATGATTCTTTGAGGAACTTCAAAGTAGACGATATTGTCCACATCATTGACGATTTTGAACCACTCAGGAATATCATAAATTCCATTCAAATAAATTCCACCAAATCCGCAACAAGTCCATCTCTGCACATCAGAAGCAACACATTCTTTCTTATACATGCATGGATATATCATTACATGGGCCGCATCTGGGTTTGTGTGTGTGTGTGTGTGTGAGAGAGAGAGAGAGAGAGAGACCTGTAGGATGTTGTTCCTAAAATCGGCAGTCAGATTTGTGCAGCCGTCCATATGAATCCTTGTCATGGAGTTTAATGACTTATCCAAGCCTGGAACCTCAGTGAGTTTGAACGAATCATTTAGATACAATTCTCTCATATTCCACATTTTTGAAAAATCTGGAATTGTTTCCAATTCTGGGCAGCCATTTGCTTTCAGAACATACAAATTGGTTGGTAAATCTGGGATTGCACGAAGTTCTCTGCATGCATTTAAACACAAGACCTTGAGCTTTGAAAGACCAGCGAGACTTGGCAGGCTACAAAAGTAATTGTCTCCAAGAAGCAGATCTTCTAAGGAAATTAGGCTACCGAGGTCCTTGGGGATTGCATCCTCAGTTAACAGCCAGCAGCCTGCAAGACATAATAACTCTATTAAAGAGTTTAAGGCATGTAACGAAAGGGGTAAAAGATGGAATTTCAAAATTCTCACCAGATAGAGATAAAATTCTCAACTTCAATTTTACTATGGAAGATGGAATTTCTCTGATCCATGTGTTATCTGCTTTCAAAATTGTCAATGATACCATGTCCCCTAAGCCATCTGCCAAGTTTTCAAAACTCCAACAACCATTCAGTATAAGAGTTTCAATAGACTTGGATTTATAGAAATTCAGTGGGAGACGCTTTAGCTTTCGGCAGCCTTCAAGATCTACCAAAGAAAGTCTTCCAAGATCCCCGATGTATGAGTGAACCTCAGACAAACTCTTACAGTATTCTAATATCAATTCCTCGAGATTTGGGAGTTTTGAAAAGTCTGGTGATTTTGTTAGCTCATAGGAATAACTGAGATTAAGGATTTTCAAATTCTGATGCAACTGTTACACAAAAACAAAATTAGAATGGAAATTAAAATCCAAAAGGAAGGTCTCTGATACAGAAATTAAACCAAAATGAAAGAACCAACAACAACTAGGTTGAGATTATTATACCTTGCAATCGTTCCAAACTATTTTGAGTTTGCTATCCTGCAGGTCTAAAGCAACTAGTTTTGGTTGCATAGGAAAGTCATCTGGTATGGACTCTAAAGGGAATCTATGCCAGCTCAACCACATTAACTTTTTGGGAAAATCTTTGTACTTTCCAGTGAGCGCTACGTTGCTGAGGTGGAGTAACCTCAGTTTTTTCATGTTGGTAAATGCTTGTGCACGGAATCTAGCCTTGTCAGACCATTGCATATCCAGAGCAACTCCTTCAATTTCGTCAGTTCCCTGTTATCAAAAGATACCGAGTTAGAAAAATGATTTACAAACATGAAAATCCGTGTATGTATTAACCAAAAGGTATAATTAATAGTATTGGACCATGTTACGGCCTATAGTTTGTGTTTGCAATCAAAGCACATATTTTTTGTTGGATATAATATAAGAAATGGCAACGGTCTAGTGAAGTGAAAAATGATCTAAACTTGTAGACTAAGGTCTCAGGTTCAAATTAATATGACACATTGGTAGTGTGGATGTGTGAGAACCCCCTCTTTTACTTTAGTTTAGACTATTGCATGTACTAAACAAAAAAAAAAGAAAAGGAAAAGGACAATTTAATTTATTATAGACATGGGATACATATGCTTCTCTTGCATGATGCATTCTAAAACTTTATTGGGAAAATACTTACAGATTCATCGCTCAATACATTTGTTACGTCTTCACGTTTCCACAATCTACTAAATTTTTCTGGGTGACCATGGGCATTTTCATAAACAATCTCTCTTCCCATGTCTCGAAGCAAATCATGCATCCTCAGCTCGTTTTCCTCACTAACAGTTACAAGGCACCGTTCAATGAGGACACTGATTCCTATTGTTGCAAAAAAGTCACATCCATCTAATATTTGGTTTACATAGTCCTTGTCATCTCCGATAAAGAAACAAGATATATCAAGGAATATCTTTCTCATTCTATCATCAGGTAGCCCGTCAAAGCTTATTCTGAGTATTTTTTGAATATCTCCATCAGGACTTATTTTCAATTTCTCCAAATGGCTTTCCCACTCCGCTATGGATCTTTTAATCAGAAAAGACCCAACAACTCGAAGTGCAAGTGGCAAGCCTTGACAGTAACGAATTACACGTTTTGAGAGGTCAAGGTATTCTTGATCAGGATAACCTCTTTTGAAGGCATGCCAACTAAAGAGCTCTAGAGCTTCTTCCTCATCCATTTCTTGAGCCATATATGTGCTATCCACTTCAACTTGCTCTAGCAAATGTTTAGTCCTTGTTGTTATAACAATTCTACTTCCAGGGCCAAACCAATCACGAGCTCCAGCTATTGCTTCTAGTTGGTGTAGATCATCTGCATCGTCAATTATGACAAGTGCTCTTTTACAGCAAAGTCTTTCTTGTATCACACTGATCCCTTTAGAAACAGAGTCAACCTTTATGCCCTCGCTTTTCAAGATATCATTTAGAAGTTGTTTTTGCAAACCAACCAGACCCATTGATTGGTTTGCAATTACTTCCCTCACGTTTGCAAGGAAACTCCTACCTTCAAAGCTACCTTCAAATTCGTTATAAATGGCTTTGGCAAGCGTTGTTTTCCCAATGCCGCCCATCCCCCAAATACCGATCATGCGAACATCATCCTTAGAACCTGAAGAACCTGAATTTTCAATATGTAAGTGATTACTCAAAGCCTTCACCCGAGAAGTAATTCCAACAGGGTGTTTGATGTCTAATCGGTATTTGCTGTACAACTGCTTATTAACCACATCAAGAATTTTGTTGATAAACTTTGCTTCATGCCTGGCAATTAAACAAAGAAGCAGAACTACCAATCATTCGATGTGGAACAAACTACAAGGTTAAATTGAATCCCTAACTTAATAATTTAGATTGGGATTTAACATCAAATGTTAAATGGATCTTACGTTATCAAGTAAGAAAGAATGCTTAGTTAAAACCAAACCAAACCAAACCAAACAAACAAACACCGAAGTTCAAAGTAAAAAAGAAAACATAGTTGGAAAAACAAAAAGGACAGAAAACATATGGTTGTCAAGTAAGGAGATGATAATCCAAGGAACAAGAAATTAGTAATTACCCATTGTCAGCATTTTTAAGATCTTCCCCACACAAATCTGCAGCTTGAGTGAGAGCATTTCTCCACCGCTGTACCTTTTCTTTCTCATGTTTACCTTCACAGATGCCCGCTTCATGTTTCTCAAATGCTTGCGCAAAACTACCAGTTTGTTTCCGGACATCCGAAGCCTCAACATTATAGAACAATGGAAAAACCTGTTGCTCCAATCTTTCTCTACACTCCATGATCTTCACCAGCTCGTCAAGACACCAACTGGAATCGGCATACCTCTTGGAGAAGACAATTATGGAGATCATGGACCCGTCGATTGCCTGCTCCAGTTGGGTTTTTATAAATTCCGCTCTTTCTAGCTCGTTGTCGTCAAGAAAGGCGCGGATTCCGGCACCAGATAATGCGGCGTGGAGGTGGCCTGTGAAGCCCTTGCGTGTGTCTTCACCTCTGAAGCTCAAGAACACATCGTACTTCCAACGTTTTGATGAGGAGGATGGTGAGGATGAAGAGGAGGCTGTATGGGCTTTCCTGGCATCCATTAATTGATACTGGTTCAGATCAGACCAACTACAAATTATGCACAAGTTGGCCTTCCGAGGGAGCTTCTATAATGAGGGTTTATAATGAGGAGGCTATTTGAGGAGGCCCATCTCACCATCAAAAGGGGTGTGGACCCCCCAATGCACCCCCCCCAATGTACTTTGTTTTTGGTTATTGATGGTGAGATTTCATCTCCTCAAATAGCCTCCTCAAATTAGCTCCTCATTCTATCTAGCCTCTCCGGGCCTTCCGATCCGACTTGAGCACAGGCACGGACCTTGGTGTACTCTTACCTGGGCTACAGCCCGAGGGCTTTTAATTTTTACAGCCCAAAGTAAATTTTTAGCCCGCCCCGAGTCCACTCACACAGCAGCAACCCCTTCAAGAATTAGCTCTGGTTGCCTGCGCACTTAGAAAGCAAAAAAATTAAGAAGAAGAAAGAACGAGCTGAGCTGAGCAGATATATTGGGAGTTCAGTTCCATCGACGCGCTAAGCCTAAGCCTTGCTGCTGCTGCTGCTGCAGGCTCTGCTTATCAGGTCTCTTACCTACTTTCATTAAAAAATTAGGGATTTGTAATTGAGTATTATAAATTATCAATTGATTATATGAATGATGAATTATTAATCAGGGATTAGGTGAATTAATTAATTGCTAACTGTTGTCTTCTATATTTTCTTTAATAGGTTATATATTTAAAATGCTTGGTCAACAGAAGCAAAAGTTCCTACGTTCCAGCCAACACGTCATGGACGCGGAGAGAGGCAGAGAGAGCGCGGAAGAACAGTGTAGACAGAGGGTAATTTTCTGGAAGCAACCAAAACCCGGGGTCACTTTCTGCGGCTGCTGGCTACACGATCTGCTGGACGGCTAAGATTGAAGGTAAGGAAAATGCAAGGAAGCTTAGTGGAAAGAGGCATGAATAGAGAGGGAAGAGACGAGCTCAATGCCTCTCAGCTGCAAACTTACACATTACAGTGCTCACTGGGCTCCACATTCATCAACCTCACAATAATTTCGACACGTGAGCATGCCAAATTCCAACAAAGGCTGAGGACTACCAGATCTCAAGTGCACCAAATTTCTATGCAACATAAGCTCAAGTCAACTTCTAACACCTGTCATGGACAATGGAAGAAAAGAGAAAATTCTACAGTAATATACAAGAAATTATTGTGTGGTATTACGAAACTGTTTAAGGGATGTTATTATTTGAAGTGTTACTGTACGTGTTATAATATAAGTGAATTGGTTATATCACGTGATGATACATTTAATATAAAAAAATTACTTGTTGTATACATCTTTTCTCATATTACTTAGTTATGTTCATTCTTCAAAAATAATTTATAACATATAACTAAGTATCAATTAATGGATGCCAAGAAAGCCCATAAAGCCTCCTCTTCATCCTCACCATCCACCTCCT
>BJCG01002779.1:0-46168 GCA_005406145.1 Prunus yedoensis
TGGCAGGGGGCTGTAGCAAAAAAATGAGTTTGTCTTTAAGCTCTTCTTCCCTTCATCCAAATCAGGCCTTAACATGCTTGAATTGCATGAATTATGCTCTCTTGCTCTTTTGGCCTACAAAACACACAAAGGGAGGCAAATAACTCAGAATTATAGGAAACTAAGCAAAATAAGTAAGTAAATTGGGCATGTATATGTATGAAATTATGAGCTTAACAACGAGGACCGAATTTGCCAACCAAATTGGGTAAGTGACCTCCTGGATGAAGCCGATTGTTCGTAATTTCTCCACCTCCATTCTCATTGCCTCGTACCGTTCGGCATCGTAGGCCCGCCGTTTCTGCCTGATGGGTTTGAAAGTGGGATAAATGCTGAGCTTGTGACTGAGGACGCTTGGGTCGATGCCGGGCATGTCATCGTATGACCAAGCGAAGACTTCTGTGTTGGCGCGCAAAAAGGTAATGAAATCGACACGCAGCGCCGAACTCAAAGTGGTGCCGATTCGGATCTGTCGGTCGGGCTGTGCCTCGGAGAGGGTGACCTATTCCAAATCCTCAACGGGTTGTGCTTGTGGGGTGATGGCCTCATCCCTAGGATCATCATGTTTGTCCGTTCCCCTACCGTTCGGCATAGTCATCTTGGTAGAAACTGAGTACGCTTCGCGAAGCGTAGCTCTTGCCGATTCCTTGGTTGCCAAGACGTAACATGTCCGTGCACTCAATTGATCCCCTCGCACTTGGCCGACGCCAGCGTGTGTGGGGAACTTGAGGAGGAGCATGTGTGGTGACAGCATGGCCTTCATCCTTGGGAGCGCCGTCCTACCAATGATGGCGTTATATGCCGTTGGGCAATCGACAACCAGAAAATGAGTGTAAATGACCGTTCGTCTGGGAATAGTGCTGATGGTGAACGGGGGCTGGACACTGCCAATCGGCTGAACGATGTCACCCGAGAAGCTTAGGAGAGAGGTGATATCAGTGTTCAGATGCTGAGGGTCTATACCGAGGGCACTAAAAGCGTCGGCAAATAGTACGTTGACTGAGCTGCCTGTGTCTATGAGGATTCGGCCCACATCGAAGTCCGAGATATCGGCCCGTATGATCATAGGATCGGAGTAGGGGAAGATGATGCCGTGTTCCTCCTCTTCAGAAAAGGTGATAGGTTCCCAACCGATTCGCCGGATCTTGTCGTTGCGTCCTCCCGCTACGCTAAGGATTTGGGGATGCCGAACGGCACGAACGTAGTTCTTGACAGATCGGTTGCTAGTTTCGGCAATGGGCGCCCCTCCACTGATCATATTGATTTTCCGATTTGATGATTTGTCCGTTACTGGTTTAGTGCTTAAATACTGATCCAGCTTTCCTTCGTTGATGAGGCATTCGACAATTTTGCGAAGTGCGATACACGATTCTGTATCATGGCCGTTGTACTGGTGGTATCGGCAGAACACACCGGTATATTTCTCGCTTTGCCGAGGAAGTTTGCAATTATTCGGCTTCGGTATCATCTCACTTTCTGTTAGGAGGACATGCTCGTAGGTCGTGTTGAGTAAGGTGAAAATCTCCTTTGGCCGATTCATCTTCAGATCTCCGAAGTCGCTTCGCCTGTCGGAGTCCTCGCCCCTTTTGTTGCTGTCCTGCCGATCCCGGAAGTGATCTTTCCGTTTGTTTCATGCCCCGGAAAAAGCAGAGGCAGGGGGTGCTGTTTGGTAAGGGGCCTGATCCGTTGTCCGATTCGCCGGGAAGCAGTCATAACTTCGTGCCGAAGCCCGATCGATCGCTGTTTCCTTGCTTGGTGTGGCTGAAATCGACCCCTTGGAATTGAAATGTTCGGCCTTAGCGTGGATAGCTGCTTGCTTCATCAGTTCGGAGTAGGTGGTCCAGTTGCTGCTGTGGACCAGATAGCGAAATTGAGACGACCGAAGGCCGCTTTTGAAGGCACCGAAGGCTGCCCTATCGTCAGTTTCTAGACATCGGGAGTACTCATGGCTGAACCTAGCCGCATACTCCCTCAATGGCTCATCGTCTTGCTGCCGAACGGTATAGAGGTCATCGGCAGAATACAGGCGATCGGTCTGAATCATAAAGTGGTTGAGGAAAGTTTGCTTCAACTGATCGAAAGAGTCAACCGTGCCCGGTTCCATTCGATAGAACCAATTCAGAGTAGCTCCGGTCAAGGTGGAAGGGAAAAGTAAACATTGGCCTTCGTCCGTCAGTCCTTTGCAACCTAAAGCAGATTGGAAGGTATGAATGTGAGTAACGGGGTCTTCCACCCCTGAGTAGA
Source organism: Prunus yedoensis (assembly GCA_005406145.1). Taxonomy (NCBI): domain Eukaryota; kingdom Viridiplantae; phylum Streptophyta; class Magnoliopsida; order Rosales; family Rosaceae; genus Prunus; species Prunus yedoensis. The sequence goes on from BJCG01002779.1 coordinate 2,284, forward strand.
ACGATATTCGGAGTGCCTGGACCTCTTTCTCGTGCATGAATGTCCGGATGCGATGGGTGAACGGTCCTGGCTGTACCGTTCCCCATGTTGGTGTCCGAGCCTGGTTCTGTTCCTCCTCAATGCGATTCATCTTCTGTAGGAGGAGACGAATGGTAGGATCGGTAGAAGGAAGATCGTCACCGAAGGGTTCCCTTGTTTCTTTCTCCGTGCTCCGGCTAGCGTGATGGCCCTGAACATTCTGACCTGCCGTTCGGCTTGGGCTTCGTTCATAGCCTCCGGTATGCTGATCGTTTTCCCGATTTGTTCGATGGCGCTCTTTTGAATGTTCTGCTGATCGATGGGAGATTGTGGTCCCTGGTGAAGTTGGAACATAATCTGATTCATCCGTTTCTTCCACGCCGTACCTTTGGCGTATGGGGGATTTTGGTCCAAGCGCCTCTAATCGTCGATCGTTGAGTTTTGCTCGGATCTGGATGGGTGAGGGCTGCCGTTCTTTGCGCCGATCGTTGATCCTATCGCGACAATCAGAGTAAAGTCGATATTCTGGATGGCGCTCCTTAGGGGAGGGTACGAACAGTCTTCGAGAGGCAGTTGGTTTGTCTGCGGCTTGCTGTTTCCCTTTATCTTGAGCGCTAGGCTTCCGTACGCTCTTAAATGACTTCTCCTGCCGAAGCTGCATGGTTCGTTCCAGACCGTTCTGCAGCTGGGTGGAGTGTGTTTGTTGATTATGCAGTTGCCTCTGGGTGTCATCCAGTTTAGGGGCGAGGATATTGTTGTGCTCCTGCATTCTTGCCATCTCCTGCTGTAGAGTCTCCATACGAGCCTCCAGAGTGTTTGGCTGGGCAGGGGTTGATGTTCGTGGCGTCTGAAGCAAAGGAGCTAGACTTGGCTCACCACCGATGCAGAGGATGGGGCCATCGGCAGGGAGGGCCGAAGATGGATTCATTTTTTGGTGTCAGAGCTTTTGAGATATGGGTTAATCAATAAGCGATTCCCACAGACGGCGCCAATCTGTTGGCACTAAAACTGAACAGATAGAGATGAGTGCAACTTACAAGTGGTGAGGACGATCTAGCAGATCGATTGAGTGATAGATGCAAATTCTTCTTGTCCTTGGATGCAGATCCTGAATAGAAGAGATTTGAGATTCGTAAGGTCCATGGAACCGGTGTGGAACCAGCCTAAGACTCTCCGATGCCAAAGTAAGTTTGTTTTCTAAGAGCTTTTGCTGTTGACAATATAATAGTATAAAAGTCAAGCTGAAAAGTCTTACCCCTGTATTGTAGTGAAGGGGCCTATTTATAGAGGGGATTTTGTATGCTCTTAGTACTTAATTTTGATGTGGGACTCGTGGGAGGGCCCTATGAGGTTGACACGAGTCTTTAGATATTTCGGGCGGGTGCTTCGAGGTTGATTCTGTAGAATCAGTAGGGCATACCGATTCTAGGCAATGCTGGGCCTGTAGCGACTGTTTGCGGCTTTGAGACAATGCCATCGGTAGACGATGCCGATTGTTCGAGGCCTTGGGTAATTAGGGAGTTTCTCTGATCCACGTGTCGCTGGATGAGTGGAGGGTCAGATATGGTACAAACAGTAGTCCCCCAAGTTACCGATTGAGAAGCGACTTCTCGGTTAGGGACTTGAATTTGTCTTCGGCATTTTGATCCGGACTCAATGGTCTTGTTGTTGCCGATGGTGGCATGTAGTCCCCCAAGTACCCGAGCGAGTGAGCTTGGAAAAGAGACGGCATCCGGTACCGAATGGTCAGAGAGGCCAATGTAGGTAACGTTTTAGGAACGTCTGCCGTTCGGCACGAGAGGTGAGTGAAACATTCATCAATGTGCTCCGGCCGTTCGGCACGAGAGGTGAGTGGAAACTCATCCAATGTGCGCCTGCCGTTCGGCACGAGAGGTGAGTGGACCGAAAATCAATAAAGTCTATATCATTTTCGGGTTGTATAGGACTGGAAATCAATAAAGTCAACATCATGAACTTTCGTTTCATGCACAGCCATGGTGGGAGATTATATGTAACTAAGATAACTGGCCAGCAACTATATCTGCTACTTAGAGAACTGTGGGGATTGAATCCATCAGATGAAAGAGCCAATCTCAAGTTTCTCGGCTCATTACCAAACTCGGGCCATTTATCATCAACAAGTTTCCAAGACGAGGAATCCGCCAGATGAGACATCTGACCGTCAATTGATTTTCTAGCAGCATGCCAAGTCAAATTCTTAGCTGCTCATGTGATTGAAACATCCTTTTAAACCTTGGAATTGGAGGAAAATACCACACCACCTTCGCTGCCACACCCTCTTTCAAGAACCCATCTTTGGTTTCCTTCCACCTTGAGATACCACAAGTAGGATAATTAGTTGAATCTTCATACTCCTTCCTATACAAGATGCAATCATTGGGGCATGCGTGGATTTTCTCATAACTCAGCCCCAATGCACACAAAGTCTTTTTTGCCTCATACATAGAGGCCGGTATTGTATTTCCTTCTGGAAGCAACTCGCCCTGAAGTATCAATAATTCTGTAAAACATACATCACTCAGCCCATGTTTTGCCTTCAAATTATACAATTTCACTAATGCCGATAACTTGGTGTACTTTCTACAACCAGGGTACAATGGTTGATCTCCATCCCCAATCACATTAGCAAACTCATAAGGATCGGATCCAAAATCACCAAAATCATTATCATCCATCTCTATTTCTTCAGACACAAAACTGTACCTACTATAGTCATCATCTTCTTCAACATTTCTACTAGCATTAGTAGTTGCTTCCCAAGGTTCTCCATGAAATTTTCAATTCTTATATCTTTGGTCAACTCCATTAAAGTATAAGTGATCCCTATAATTCCAACCCCAAACAATTTCAAATTCACACATTTAACACATGGACAACGGATATGCGTTGTGGTTAGAAGATTTTCTACAGAAAATTGCAAAAATGCTTCCACCCCTAACTCATATGCCTTCGATCTTCTATCCGAGTGCATCCATGACTTATCCATCTCCGACACTATATCCTATTATCTATAATAAGGTGAAAAGACAAGCAATGACCATCACTATAGCAGATTATATAAGGTTTTAATAGCAAGTAATATAGTATGCAGACGACGGTTTTTAAACAACAACAGTCGTATGCATAAAAAAGATATTGAAATCCCAGTTTATTTTCAAGAACCCGAAAGATATTCAGAACAAAACATATACATTAATTTTTATGTTGGGTATTAAGAACACGTATACTAAGCACGAAACCAACATATACTAAGCATGAAAACATTAAATCCATTTCCGATTCATAATAACAGAGAGTGATTAAAAGATCCGACAACATTAAATCGATTCCCGATTCATGAAAATGTTAAACATTAAATCCATTAACCCATACCTCCGACAACATTAAAAAATCACAAAACCATTTACCACAGAACTGAATATCATTCAATGAATTTACAAGCATGAGATTAGGGTTTGTACTTATAGGTAGGCAGAGCTCACAGATTATGGCCAACTTGGATTCGACGGAGTTGTAAACTTGGGCAACTTGGATTCGACGAAGAGCCCAACTTTGAATTAGAGTTGAAGTAAGAGAGCGGAGCGAAATGTTTTAGGTCACAGACTATGACCAACTTGGTTCAGGGTTACAAATATAAGAGTTAGAGTGAAATCTGAAAATTTTAGGTCGCGGTGAAATTTTTAGAAAGCGCGCTCTGTAAAAAACATCGAAGGAAAAAAAAAAAACCGTCGTTAAAATTTCAACCTAAACATGACGCTTATTTAAAAAATGACGTCGTTGTAAATATCCTTACGACGCAAAAACAAACTACCGTCGTTAAAATGTCACAAGAAATATGACACCTATTAAAATAATTGGGTCGTGGTATCTCCATACGACGTAAAAAAAAACATACGTATTAGAAAATTAAATAGACAAATATACCTTAAACCCTAAACCCTAAACCCTAATAAATAAAACCTAAATTATATATATATTTTTTAAAAATAATTTTTAAAAAGGGATTAAGGTTTTATGGCCTAAAATATCTCGTCCATAAAACCCTAAACCCTAATCCCTTTTCTAAATTTATTTAAACCCTAAACCCTAAACCATTAAAGTATAAGTGATGTTGTGACTCATGAAAACATTTTTCTTTTTGGTGGTCATTTTAAATTTGTATAACTCAAACTTAATTTTTTAAAGCTTAAGGGGGAAGAAAATATCTCAATGACTTCATAGGAGTTGACGTTGCATTTTTTGGATTTATTTTAAATTTATTATGAATATTTCGAATTAAATAGAATAAAATATTATTAATAAAACCCACAAACCACGTCGGCGTTAAGAAATTAAAGACGTTGTAAATCATAATAAATGACTTACTTTTAAAACAAACGTCGTTTAAAGGTAAAATTAACCATGGCCATTTTACACAGAAAACGACGTACAAACCATATTCCACGACCTAAACTCTTGACTTCTCGCCGTCTAATATCAACCAAACGACGTCGTCTATAGAACCAAGAGCGTCGTTTGAAATACCTTTTACGTCTCTTTTTAAAAAACTATGACGTTGTTATGTGTGTACAACGTCATTTTAAAGAAACGACGGTTTAGAAAAGCGCTCTTCGTAAATCATCGACGGAAAACAAAAAAAACCGTCGTTAAAAATAAATAAACATGACGCTTATTACATCTGTACCCTAAACCCTAAACCATAAAATATAAACCCTAAATTATATATATTTTTTAAAATAATTTTAGAAAAGGGTTTATGATTTTATGGCCTAATATATATTAACCATAAACCCTAAACCCCAAAAATAAACTTTTATCCCCCTAAACCCTAAACCCTAAACCATTAAAGTATAAGTGATGTTGTGACTCATGAAAATATTTTTCTTCTTGGTGGTCATTTTAAATTTGTATAACTCAAACTTAATTTTTTAAAGCTTAAGGGGAAAGAAAATATCTCAATGACTTCATAGGAGTTGACGTTGCATTTTTTGGATTTATTTTAAATTTATTATGAATATTTCGAATTAAATAGAATAAAATATTATTAATAAAACCCACGAACCACGTCGGCGTTAAGAAATTAAAGACGTTGTAAATCATAATAAACGACTTACTTTAAAACAAACGTCGTTTAAAGGTAAAACCATGGCCATTTTACACAGAAAACGACGTACAAACCATATTCCACGACCTAAACTCTTAACTTCTCGCCGTCTAATATCAAGCAAACAACATCGTCTATAGAACCAAGATCGTCGTTTGAAATACCTTTTACGTCTCTTTTTAAAAAACTATGACGTTGTTATGTGTGTACAACGTCCTTTTGAAGAAACGACGGTTTAGAAAGTGCCCCTGGGTTTTTCACAACATGAAAACCTCAACAAATTTGGTTCAGCATGATCTTGGGTTTTTCACAACATGAAAACCTCAACAAATTTACGAGGAGGTTGACGGTGCATTTTTTGGATATATTTTAAATTTATTATGAATATTTTGAATTTAATAGATATAAAGACGACGGTGTTCGATATAATTATGTCGTTGCAAGCTTTTGAAATTCATAGGGAAAAAAAGAAAGTACATTATACATAAAATTTGCACAAAAACTTGTCTAATTCTAACCAATTTTGTACAAAAAGTTGTCTAATTCTAACAAAATTTGTACATTTTATAAAAATGTTTAAGTATTCTAAAAATCCTCTACTCCATATGAACACAAATAAACTCTGCCCATTCTTTCCAAACTTCTTCAATGGCTTCTTGGGGATATGGCGCTTGATCCTTTCCCTTCGCAAACTGCAATCCATAAACAATGATTATTCCAACAGACGACACTATTTTTCATTTACCGACGTAGTTTATATATTCAACGACGGTATTTTTAATTTATCGACGTAGTTTATATATTCAACGACCGTATTTTTAATTTACCGTCGTTGATAATACAAAAAACGACATAAAATAAATCTGGAAATTTTCTTCTTACCATCTTCTCAAATTCCAAGGAAGTATCTTTTATGATGTCTCTCATAATACCTGCATTCTACACTGCTTGGTTGCTTGGGTGTGCCGGACAGAGTTTTCCAAAGAGGTGCTTTACGGCCTACTCTGCCTATGTGTGTATTATACATTTTTAGAGCACTGTTCACTATGTTTTTCTCCACAACTCGATTTCCAGGCAGTGGATCCAGAAAATAGACGGTCTCCTTCTTTGCTCTCACAATGATCAAGACCCAATGACGGCTGGACAAAATAAATATAAAGGTTAAACAGTTTTATATGCAGAGCATCATACAAACAAAATCCTGTTTTTTTTTTTTTGGAGACTAACCCTGGATTGTAAGGCATCAGGAAAATCTGTTCACCATCTGTTTTTTGAAGTCGATTGGCTACGACGCTTGATCTTTCAGTTAATGAACCAGCGTCGGCACTAACTAGAGCAGGGTCGATAAAGCCAACCATGTTCACCATATTTGCAGCTTTCAAATTATCAAATAGGCACCTATATATTATTCAATGAAACCATGAGTGTTTTTTTTTTTTCAACATAAAGGAGAGTGTGAAATGAATATTTGATAAGGACAAACCTCATATATACTGCAACCACAGTAGCCCCAATTTCTTCCATGCCAGCAAACTGTGTAATATCTGCAAGCAAGACGAAGGTAGTACGATCTATGCCAAACACCTCCTTCTCAATTGTAAAGGTCATAGTCTTCTCCTGAGGCTTTTGTGTCGTTTCCACATAACTACAAAGGGATTGTAAAGAAGATGGCAACTCCAGCTTTGAATAATCTGGTACTTCAGTATTCTGTTTGAAGAAATAAAGCAACATAAAGTGACGTGGTAAATAAATAAACACGACGGTTTAAATAACAAACCGTCGTCTGAAAATAAGTTACACGACGGGAAAAAAAATACCATCGTAATGAATACTTTATTACGTCATACAAAAAAAACCGACGTCTAATTCAAATGCAAATTCATAGATAATGAATTTACCTTTTCAATTTGCTTTTCTCCAACACTGGATTTCTGTTTTAATAAATAAAGAGATATATATATATAAGAAAGCTTGTACAACAATTGGCTCACATTCAATTAAAAAAAAAATGTCGTGGAAATTTAAAACAAATGACGGTTTAAAGAAAATATCGACGTCTGAAAATTGAAAAACAAATGAAAAAGGCAAAGTTATGAGAATTTACCTTTTCATCTTTCTTTTCTTCTATCTTTTCTACATCCCCAGATTTCTGTTATAAGAAATAAAGAAATATATATAAGACATTGAACAAAAAGTAAAAAAAATTAAAAAGTAAAAAAATTAAATTAAACCGCCGTGGTACTAAATAACAGACGACGGTATGTAAGAATTATAGACGTCTAAAATTAATTAAACGACGGTAAATAATAAATATCGTGGTAATTCATGTATTACGACGGTAAAAAAGCTCGTACAACAATTTAAGCATTCAATTAAAACCAAAACTGCCGTAGAAATCCACGTCTGAAAGTTGAAAAACAAATGAAAAAGGCAAAGTTATGAGAATTTACCTATTCAACTATCTCAACTATCTTTCCTTCTATCTTTTCTACTCTCTTTTCTACATCCCCAGATTTCTGTTTTAAGAAATAAAGAAATATATAATGACATTGTAGAAAAAGTAAAAATAAGTAAATAAACCGTCGTGGTAAAGCATAACAGAAGACGGTATGTAATAATTACAGACGTCTAAATAACATTAAACGACGGTAAATAATAAACCGTCGTCTAAATCACATAAAATTTTTCAAAAATTCAGATTCCAGAGAGTATCAGCCTTTTTTAGCAGAAACACAGATAACAGCAATTGTAGAGAAAAAGAGTGTGTGTGTGTGTGAGAGAGAGAGAGAGAGAGATACAGAGAGTGGGATTGTGTAAGTGAAGATAGCTTGTAAAACAAGTAAACTAAATACTACAATAACTCAATTATTTCCACCGTCGTAGTATGAAACACAAACGATGGTTTAATAAAAAAGGCGTCGTGGTATAACTTTTAACACGGCAGTAAATATAAACAGAGAAACAGAGAATTCAAAGTTCAGAGACGTTACTATTTCTTCCTGCTTTTCCCCATTCTTGGCAGTATCCTCCTCAAACTGTAGGGCTCTAACATCAAGTGCCCCCAGAGCAGCTTGCTTTGTCCGACATTGGATTTTTGGGACTTTGCCCTTGGATTTGACCGGGGTTGGTATTCAGTTTCAGCACGCTTGGATCAAAATTGGGGATGAGTTTGGAAAGCTGACTCAGCAAATTTTCCCTCTTAGCTTCTACCAATTGCTTAGTCCTAGCCTCCATCTTTAAACTCTCTTCTCTTGATCTAGCCTCCATTTTCAAAGTCTCTTCTTGAAGGACAAGTCTTACACTTTCCTTCAATTGATCGGCAAACCTTACCTTCTGTTGTCTAGGTAAATTGAAGTATTGCTTAGGGGAAATCCCAGCCCCTACCCCTCTAACTCTTCCTGGATGCTCGGGACCCAAAGCCAATGTCAACACATCATTGCTTCCTGACAGAGTAAGAGTGCCTTTAGAGACTTTCTTTTGCAAATCATCCTAACACAAAGACATCATAAAAAGTCAACATAAGAAAACACACGACGGTTATTTATAAAAAATCGACGTAATATAATATTTCACACGACTCAATAACATAACAATCGACGTAATATAATATTTCATACGACGCTACCTAAATACCGACGTTATTAATTTATTAACACGACGTCAATAATAAACCACCGACGTCTTATGATATAATTACAAAAAACAGAGTAGTGATTCCAGATTCAGACCTTTAACGACGTGTTTTAAAAGATTTCGACGTTGTAATATTTTTCACACGACGCAAAAATATAACAGAAGATGTAATAAAAATTTAAAACAGAGTGAGTAGGCTTACAATTAGTTTTGCTTTCTCTGCAGCCTTTGGATCCAGGATGTTACCATGTTTGTCTTCTCTAGCTTTCTTCCATAAGGTAGATCGATCAATATCTACCCCGGGCATGGTTTCCACCAAGTGATCCTCCAAACCAGCATATCCTTTTCGAGACAATCGATGATTGTACTCAAGTTTCTCCCTCCTCTGTGATTGTTCTTCATGCACAACCCCAAATTTTTCAGATAACCTTGAAGCTACAAAGGCATCCCAATCAGCTTTCTCTATGAATTTGTATGTTTCAGGGGGTTGCCTTAATTTCTCCTTCTCCTTGATGAATGGAAGGATATGAACCCTCGTTAGTGTAGACTTGAAATCCTTCTATTTCTTGGCAGCAGAAGATAACACCATTTTCTTGCCCCCTTGACCAACCACAAAAGCCATGTCAACGGCTTCCCAAATCTGCTCTTTTATATCCTTGGATATTTGAACCCATTTCTTGTCCACAAGTGGGCCTCTGGAGCGTGCCAACACACCAATGTAGGACTGCATCTCACTATGTGCAGGGCCATATGGTTTCCCCTTTTGATTGTACTCAACAATAGGCTTAATTTTCTGAAATTTTCTCTTCACAACACGGGGCATTGTTCTTATACCCCGACCTGACTTTGGCTCCTCAGAAAATGTTGCCATGCTGCCTGGTTCTGTCTCAGCAGATGAAACAAACTTTATCTTCTTCGAGGACTTGGCTTGAGGATTTACAACTCTAAGCTCCTTACATTCATTTTTTTTTCAAGCCAGACTCCTTACTTTGGGATTGAGAAACCATGGTTACAGACAAATCAAACCTGCAAGTGAAAATATTTCAGTGAAATTAAGAAAAAACACGACGGTTATTTATAAAATACTACGTATTATAATATTTCAAACGACGTAAGAACAAAACAATCGACGTAATAATAAATTTTCACGATGGTAATTAACCACATGCGTGATTAAATATTACAACGACGTCAATAATAAACAATCGACGTCTTATGATATAATCACAAAAACAGAGTATTAAATATTACAACGATGTTAATAATAAAAATTCGCCGTGGTATTGAAATTAAAACGACGTAAATTTTAATATACCGTCGTCTATACCACAGAAAAACAAATTAGGAAAAACGTAAAATATTTTCAACAGAAAAATAATTAAAAAGATTTTCAAAACAAAAACCATTGTTCAGAGAAATCAAACCTGCGATGAATATATCCTTAAAAATCAAATACAAAAAAAGAAGATCATTTTAAAAAACAACGAAGAACACTTTCACACAACGCTAGGGTGACTAACGAACCGTCGTGGTCTATAAATCTAACCACGTAAATAACAAGCCACCGTCGTCTTATTTAGTTGAAGTAAAAGAATCAGAGTAGTGTTCAAACTTGGAAACTTTCCGTCTTTGTCTGCAAATTTTATCAAACTTGGAAAGAAAAAATGTAAAAAGATTTAAAAAAACGAAAATGATATGCGCATGCAAAACAGGAACAAAAATCCTTCCAGAAATGCTTACCCTTTGCGTGCAATGAAAGCTTTCTCCTGGAGTTTGGTGTTTCAGTTTAGAGACGAAGACGAAAAGGAGAGGAAGACAAAAAGTTTTCTCTCGGAGATAAGCTTGAAAGTTTGAAACAGCGCTTTGAGAATGAAAAAGGAGAGAAGCTTGAAAGTTTTTCTCAGGTTTGGAAACAGTGCAGGTATGGGTCAGGTAGGCAAAAAGTTTAAAATAATAACAGACCGTTTCATAAAATGACGCTATTAATAGGATGCGCCCTAGTATGCAACATTATACGGCGCTATAGGTTAACACCGCCCTATAATATGACTTTACACGACGCAAGGTTTTAATGAACCGCCGTTTTTATATCGAATTACACGACGCATTTTTCTTCAAAAAGATGAATCACGTCATTTTCCAATTTACCCAACGACCTTATACTCAATAATAACAACGTGAAAAATACATACCACGTCGTTTTAATTACGCATACCGACGTGTACCTTTTTTAATTACACAATAAATTAGTTTTCCAAAAAATGACAACGTCGTTTTTTATATAGCGTCGTTGTTAATTTATTTATACGACCTTATTTTAGGTTTAAACGACGTTTATATGAAAATAAACGTCGATAATTTAATATAACCGACGTGGTATATAAGATTTGTTTATAAATAACGGTTTTTCTGTCTTTCTTTCGTCTTCATTTTTCAATTAGGGTTTCAACTTCTTCTTGCCCTTGGCTCTGTCTCACCTCTCTGGAGGCACATCACCTCTCTGTCTCACATCGCTTTCATTTTTCAGTTTGGATGTTGATGTGTGTGCGCGTTTGTGTATCTGAAAGACACAAACACGCACACATCATCTAAAAAATTGTCTTTTTGCACCCAGAGGTGAGGGGAGCAGTCTCGAACAAAAGGAGAACAAGGTCCTTCACTGACTTGTCATTCTTGTCTACATCAGCCCTCTTTCTCAGCAACTCCATGATGGGGTTCTCTGGGTTGATCTCCATGGTCTTCTTGCTCGACATGTACCCAGCCATGCTGTTATCCCTCAAGGCCTGAGCCTCCATGATTCTTTCCATGTTGGCAGTCCAGCCATACTCGCCTGTCACCAAACAGCAGGGAGAGTCTACCACACGGTCAGACACCACAACCTTCTCCACTCTGTCACCCAAAACATCCTTCACAACCTTGCAGAGTCCCTCAAACTACTCCTTCAACTCTTCCTTCTTCTTTGCCTCGTCTTCACTCTCATCAAGCTTGAGACCTTCCTTGGTGGCTGAGACAAGCTTTTTGCCCTCAAACTCCTTGTGGGCGTGAGAGTAATTGGCACATCATCCACTTCTAAATCATTGCATTTGTGTGTTGGTTCGATTATGATGAGGAACACAGTTCATTCTGGTAGTGATAGACGAATAATGGTAAAAAATTTGTACGTCATTAATTTAACAAACCGTCGTGGTTAGTACAATTATGCGGACAGTAGAGTTATGGATACCGTCGTAGTATAGTATAATTAAAAATTCGATAAATTTATATTTACAGTCGTGGTAACTTAATTTAAATCAGTGAATTTTTTTGTAATTAACCGTCGTAGATTTCTTTGAATTTATGCGTCGCTGACTAAGAAAATTGGGTCGTGTTTATTAATTAGTTAACACGGCGTCTTATTTTTATATCGTCGTCTTTACTTTCTACGGTGGTGATTTCATAGCTGCAGTCGTTGTTTTTACGTTCAGATTTTAACTCTGAAAAATACCTTTGTAATAAGACGACGCTTTTTAAATTTGGTGCGTCGTGGTTTAAAAATATCTATGCGTGTACCAGTTTTTTAGGTGTTTAAAGTATGTTTCTACGACGGGTTTCTATTACCGTCGTCTTTTAAAAAACAACGACAGTTTTTTGATCTACCGTCGTTGTTTACTAGTCGTCTTTTGCCCTTTTTGTAGTAGTGATGCTTACCCCTGTCTTGTCATGTGTGAGGCCCAATGACATCTCCTATCGTAAAGGCATGTCTTGTCCTAGAAGTGGCCCAATGGTGATTAGACACGGGGACGTCTTCAATCATTTGCAGCCCCTAAGTTCTCAGTGAGGCATCCCTCACGGTGGTTGGCCAAGACTTTTCAAGGTATGTAGGATGATACTAGGGCTGGGCAAAGTCTGGTTCGGCCCTGTTCTCATATAAAATCAAAACTGAAATCGATACTGTTTATTTGGTCCAGTTTGGTCCAATTTTAGTAAAACAAAACTAGTAAATTGATCGGTCTGATTTTCAGTTTGGTCCAATTTTGGACCGGATTATTATTATTGTTTTCAAATTATTTTTTTTAATACAAATTTCAATTAAATTTTTTATTTTTTGGGCTTGAAAATTAACAAATGGCTTGGAAGAGTATTTGGGCTTGTAGAAAGATTAGGCTTGGAGAAAAAATTGGGTTTGGGCTAATATTATATGTAACAACCCAGACCTTAATTAATATTTAATTAATAATTTAATAGAGGAAAAGACTAAACTACCCCTAGAATATTTTATTAGGTTTTAAGTTGGCTTTTTGACCGAGAATGAATTTTGGAAATCTACTTGCACCATTGCGTAGAGCGCGACAAAACGAGTCCGTAGACATGTAATAGACTCGAATCGGACTTGTAACGAAGAAAATACGAGCAAATTACGAAAAAAGGGCAAAATAATAATTTTGGGAAAAATCAGATTTTTAAATCTGATTCTCCCCTTTCTCTCTCCTCACTCTCTCTTCCTCACGACACCCCCCTCCCTTGTTTCTTCTTCAGCCGCAGCCCCTCTAGGACAAAACCACCACCACCGGCCACGGCTGGCCACCAAACCAGCCAAGATCAGACCAGCCCAACCTCGCCGTCGCACCCCCGACCTGCGATGCCACCGTCGACACCTCCAGCCACCGGAAACAGCTCGGATTTGGCTGGTTTTTCTCCGAATTTCAAGTCTCTCGTTCTCCCTCCTCCGGCCACCAAATCGGACGAATTACGTATGTTTTTTCGACTGATTTTCACGTTCTAGCTGATGGTTGGGTAGGATTAGAGAGATTTTGAGGTTTGAAGGGTTAATTTACTAGTTGAGTTTCTGCCGAGTTTAGGATGCCGAAATCAGCCACTTCTGGCCACTTTTCGGCCATAGTGCAAGAACAAAAGTGGTTCCAAATATGGTGTATTACCTATGATAGGAGTTTGGGCCGACGATTTGGAGAAAATCCGGCCACCGGAAATTGTTAGGCACACCCACGCGCGGCCGGCGCGTGGGCCAGGTAGTAGGGACCACTCTTGATCCCAGAACGATCCTCGGGTCCTCACAAGCGCGTAGGATTTTGCGGATCTCAATTCGGATAACGTTTGAACCCCGAATGGATCTCACATAGGGTGTGACTTCCGGGTTCAATACGTTTGGACCGTTGGATCGTAGTCAAACTGGAGTATGTTGATCTAGGTAATTTCAGGATCGTGTAGGATTCAACGGATCGTCAATCGGAGACCCGGATACTCCGAAAAGGCCAACCCTAGGGCTAGGATTATGGAAAATCGTTCGTCCGTCCGATCGTGCGATCGTGAGCAATCCGACCGTCCGATCGAGACCAAACTCTCGGGACATGTGTCCTAGGCATAGTGGAACCTCTAGGAATGATCGGATCAGAATTCTGAGGTCGTGGACCCCACAGGGTCCAGAGTAGACTTTTTGGGACTTTATCGCTTTTGAGTCCCGAGTTACTATTAAATCATGCCCATTGAGAGGAAAGTTAATGTGGGCATAGGAATGACCTTTAAAAGATATGCACGCACTTTTAGGAGTTGGGGGTTAGGGTTTTGATTTTCATATTATATTATTGAGCTGAGTTATTAATAAAGATTATGATGGTTATTCAGGCACCCGGGCACCAGGTGACCCGCAGGAGGGACCTTCAAAGGGTCCAACTAGCTCAGAGTATCTGTGAGTGGACTATTTGTTTTATAAACGTTTTATGCATTTTATTTTCATTATTTGATCTTGAATAAGTTTTATAGAATACAGCTTTCTTAGCATGACTTGATAGATTTAAATATTTCTGTTAATTTATGTGCTGCCTAGTTGAATATTTAAAAAGGGATTTGGAAAGTCAGAACTGAGGTGTTATTGGATTTAATGGCAGTAGGATTTAAGGAATGGTTTTATAAGTGGTTTTATAAACTTTAATCTTTTTCAAAATCATATATATGTATATATATATATTTATTTTAAACCACCATAGGTACCCAAGGATGCCTTTAGTATAATAAATGTAGCCTACGGATTAAATGGTTGCCTTCGGTTATAATGATGTCTACGGACATTCAGTTGCCTTCAAATATGTCAGCATGCTTGACTTACGCTCTGCTAGTCCTAAGAGGTACCAGGGACCGTGGGAGCGAGTATGCGGATCAGGCCGACCAAGTGTCCCTTGAATTCTGCTAGGGTTGCGGCTCGGGTTGACTTTGTGTTTCCCGAGGTCTGCTAGGATATGTCACTCCGGTGGCACGAGAATGGAATTGACGGATTATAAAGGAATTGACGGAAATTAAAGGAATTGATGGATTGCTAAATGGGTACATCTAGGTGGTAGATTTAAAGTTGATTTCAATACTTTCGAGGACTTAATGTTTTAATCAAGTGTATGATTGATTATATATATATATATATATATATAAATAGGAATGCATTAATTCCAGTTCGAGTACATTTATATATAAGAAATGATTTAGTTTTATAACTGATTTTACAGTGGGGTTAGTATGTTCCTATGCTATTTTCTAAACTTTGTTTTTGGTCCACTCACCTTTTTAATGTTTTGCGCCCCCAGGCAGTAGTCGTGCATCAGTGCGCCACCACCGGGCCGAGTCCATTTTGATTAGTTTTTTTTATTTGTAACCTACTCTGTATAGATGCTCTAATATTGCCCTAGAACACATGTCTAACTGTTAGTATGTATTTTTTTTGTATACTGGCAGTTGGTGTATATTTTTACATGCATGTTTGACAGGTGTAACTTTGGGATTGATCTAATTGCAGGGGAGACTCTGCTGAGTTTTTCGGCAGAAGTCAAACCCCAGTTTTAAGTGAAGTTTGACTAGAAGGGTAATTAGGTCAATTGTGTCTGGCACCTGCCAGGTATCGGACACGCACAGGGTCTAGCTCGAATTCCAAAGTGGAATTTGGGTCGGGTCCTGTCATTATATATATATATATATATATATATAAGCTAGTTTGGTTCGGTCTAATCTAGTTTTTTGACTACA
This sequence comes from Prunus yedoensis, assembly GCA_005406145.1. Lineage (NCBI taxonomy): Eukaryota > Viridiplantae > Streptophyta > Magnoliopsida > Rosales > Rosaceae > Prunus > Prunus yedoensis. The sequence goes on from BJCG01002779.1 coordinate 18,065, forward strand.
AGAACCGGAATTGGAACTGCACCAAATTGGTCTGGTTCAATTTTTGGTCAACTCGGTCTAGTTTTTCGTCAATCCAGTTTTTTTTCTTTTTTTTTTTTGCTCTAATTTGATGCGATTTTCCGGTTTTCTGATTTGAATGCCCACCCCTAGAAGATACCTTTGGTTTCTCCTAACCATATGGGCCAACTCGAGGGGTTGATGTGGTGACATTACGAAGCTGTGTGGTTTTAGTGCTCGTCCAGTTCGAGGGTCCTGTGTGGTTTTAGTGCTCGTCTAGCTCAAGGGTCCATCTCAACTAGTGTGGTTGTGTGTGGACTTCGAGTCCACATCACAGTGCTAGTGGTTTATTTGGCTCGGTTAGTCCCCTATGTCAACAACCACCATGCAGGGTGTAGGCAAAGCAATAATTTAGATTCCTTGTCAAATTCCAATTAGAACCATGTCGAAAAAATTATTAGAACTGTTGACAAGACCCGCCCCGAATTCCTCGGAATCCGTGACAGATCCTATGGTATTTCCCACATCAAGCTGATGTCGGGCCAACTTACTAACCTCATAACTTCTTTTCCAAATTAAGAAAAAGAGGGACAAGACTTTCTGTCAAAATTTTGGCAGAGTCTCCCCTGAAAAATGGACATTTCTCAAATTTTAAACCTATCAAACACATTAAAATCATCCAAACAGCAGCAAGCACAATGTAATAACACACAATTTACATGATAGGCCTTCGGCCTTACATTCAACCTTAACATGGGCGATAACAGAGCATATCTAATGAAATTCAGTGTACAAGCGAAATATAAAGTTCAACGGAAATGAAAACGAATAAATGTTATCATACAAGAGTTCGGGGATCGATAGCGCAAGTATTGGCTCGACCGCTCGGTTCAAGTCTATCTACTGCCTGGGGAGCGCAAAACAGAAAACTTGTGAGTCGACAAAACAAAGTTTTGTTATATTTGAAAACAACATATAATAACCCCACCGTTTGGAAAACGATGCTAAAAAGGATATGCATTCAAAACCGATATATATATATATATATATATATATATGGAGCGGATCCGTAGCACTATATTTTTGACACAAGTTTTCAACCATTAGATTGAAATGGATTGAATGGCTAACATTAACTAAACTAATTGTTTTTTAAGAAAAATATATATTGAAAATAATTATTAATTGACTTTCGCTTTCTTATTTCTCTATCCTCAATCAATGTTTTATGAAATCTTCCTATTTCGTCATTCTATATCCTTTAGGATTCTTCAGTTAATGACTTCCCCATCCTCCTCCTCTAATTCTTCAGTTAATGACTTTCCCATCCTCCTCCTCTTTCTTCTAAAGCTTTATAGGTTTTTGATTCTTTTTCTTCTCCATCCCTAACTTTGTTTTTTTCTTTTTTTTTACTGTTTATTTTTTGGGTTGTTATAGTTATACATGGATCATAACTCTCGACCCACACACACACACACACAATGAACTGCAAGCAAACTGTCTTTTGCCATATTTTTTTTTAATGTTATTATTAATCATAATGAATAAAAGCTAAATCTCATAAGCTATTAAGATGTTAGAAAAAAAAAACAGAGAGAGAGAGAGAGCAACACAGAGTTAGACCAACCAAACCGTAGAGAAGAAATATTGCAACAAATTTGGGTTTTTCTTTTAAATATTAAAATCCTATTTTCTCTTCAATATTGGTAGCTTGAGACATATTTTCTATGTCGTGGGAGAATGTTCGGTTGGTGTAGAAGAAAATGGCAAGGGGAAGGTAATGGTGAGGTTTCGCAGGATATTAATGGATATTAATTGAGAAGAGAGAAAATGATAAGAAAACAAAAGGGGTAAAGATAATGAGTGATTTTCGGGATTATCATAACTAAATTAAAAAAAAATTACTTGGCATTAGAGATTTAATTTAATTTAAATAATTAATGAAACATAATCTCAACCATTCAATCCTTTCTAATCTAATGGTTAAAAATTTGTGTCAAAACTTGTGTCAAAAACATAGTGCCACGGATCCGCCCCCACATATATATATATATAGTTAAGTCAAACCCTAGTGAAATCCATATTCTTGTAATGGTATACTAACACCCATCCCTTCCAAAATCTTTCCCATTTTTCCCAAACTACTTTCTTGAAACGCATGCCTATTGGCACGGCGAGCGAGGAAGGATCCTCACCGACAAATGAGAATGAATGTATATTTTCATATATATAAGTATGACCACTACCAAACTTGTACCGGGGAAACAATCCAACAAGGGGATTGTTTGACTAGACCACATGGAAGAATCCTCTATTGACCATGTGGCTAGGGAACGAGCCAGCCAATCAGGGGACTGGCTCACTAGCACGTACAACAGAATCCTCAATACTCGTACGTCTGTGACAAGTCCTACGTGCGTAGACTAACCCCACTAAGGGTCTATGAAACACCTCATCAAGGGTGTCCAGGTTCCGACATATCCAAGTATCCCAACATTCCAAGTATCCAATTCAAGTATTCCAAATCCGGGGGAGGTACATAGGGTAGTACTTATAGCATTTCAGACTAATATAAACCATAACCCAAAACTCATTCCATAATCTCTTTCCAATAATCCCATGTACCCAACCCATATTCAAGTATAAATAGTAGCTCTCAAAGATAGCATATAATAATTTAAAATAATCACGGTCTATAAATAGTCAAACAATATGGTAGAATATTTTTAGATATATTTCATTCTCCGAAAGGAGGTATTTATAATACAGGTTACAAACCCTAGTAGGGTTTAATTAGGAAATAAGTGGAATCCTAATTACATAATATCTACACAAAAGGAAAAATAAATCAAACCCAAATAGAATAGGATATATTCTACTCGCCAACACTCCCCCTCAAGTTGGAGCAAAGACGTCACGCATGCCCAACTTGTCAAGCGAGTTGAGAAAGATACTTGTAGAAACAGCTTTCGTAAGAACATCAGCTAACTGATACTCTGAACGGATGAAGAGGAAGGACACAATCTCCGCATCCAACTTTTCTTTAATGAAATTTCGATCAACCTCCACATGTTTTGTACGGTCATGTTGTACAGGATTATGAGCAATTGCAATCGCAGTCGTATTGTCACAATATAAATCCATGGGTTTATTAGGCCCAAAACCAAGGTCTTTCAACAATCTCCTCAACCATAGTAACTCAGATACACCATGGGCCATTCCCTGATACTCGGCCTCAGCACTAGATCTAGACACCACCTTTTGTTTCTTGCTCCTCCACGTAATAAGATTGCCACCCACAAACATAAAATACCCAGATGTCGAACGCCTATCTGTGGCTGAACCTACCCAATCAGCATCTGTATACCCTTCTACATTCGTATGGCCATACTTGGAGAAAATTAATCCCTTGCCAGAAGTTACTTTTAGATATCTTAAAATACGAGTCACAGCCCCCATATGATCCACACTAGGAAAGTGCATAAACTGACTCACTATATTTACAGCATACGCAATGTCCGGACGGGTATGAGCTAAATAAATCAATTTCCCCACAAGTCATTGATAACGTTCTTTATCAGTCGGAACTTGATAGGGATATATCCCCAACTTATGATTCTGCTCACTAGTGGTATCAATTGGTTTACAATCCAACATTCCAATTTCTGCAAGTAAATCCAAAACATACTTTCTTTGGGGTAGAAAAATACCATGTTTAGATCTGGCAACTTCAATCCCAAGAAAATACTTTAAATCACTCAATGATTTCATCTCGAACTCAGAAGCCAGATACTTCTGAAGACTCTGTATCTCTACATGATCATCTCCAGTCACAATCATATCATCAACATAAATAATTAAAGCCGTCAATTTACCTTTATGACGCTTTAGAAACAAAGTATGATCATAGTTACTTTGCACATACCCAAACTTCTTCATGGATGCAGCAAATCTTCCAAACCACGCTCTTGGAGACTGCTTTAATCCATACAAGGATTTCCGTAGCTTGCACACCACACCCTCCTTAGAAGTCACAGGGATACCCGGCGGAGGATCCATATATATTTCTTCCTTGAGGTCACCATGGAGGAATGCATTTTTGACATCAAATTGTAGCAGTGGCCAGTCACGGTTAGCAGCTAAGGATAAGAGTACGCGTACAGTGTTGAGCTTAGCTACTGGAGCAAAAGTCTTTGTGTAATCCACTCCATATGTCTAAGTATACCCTTTTGCTACCAATTTTGCCTTGTAACGGTCAATGGAACCATCAGCCTTGTGCTTCAAAGTAAACACCCATCTGCACCCAACTGCCTTTTTTCCTTTTGGTAAAGGAACTAACTCCCAAGTAGCATTCTTGTTCAAGGCTTCCATCTCAACATGCATTGCATCTACCCAGTTTTGATCAGATAGAGCATCCTGCAACTTAGTTGGCACATATACACTAGATAATTGACACAAATATGATGCATATGACTTAGATAAACGATGAGTTGACATATAATGGTTAATGGGATATTTAGACTTGGCATGTATATCAGGAGAATATTGCACTTTAGGTTTCCCACGGGTAGTACGTGGGGGCAAAGAATAGGTAGGCACATCACTAGAAAGTACCTCATTATCACAACTTGATTGAGGCAATGGCAGGGCAGAGGGGGCTCTGTTATCAATTTCATCTGTACGAGAGTCGCAAATATCACTGTTATGTCCTTCTGAGAGAGGCTCGAAAACACCAACAATTTCGTCTGGCGACTGGCCGTGGCTTTCCTCGTGACCGGTCGCGTCACTCGTATCGGTACTGTTGTCGCTCGTCGACGCGAGCGACCGGTCGCTTCCTATGTGGTACCGGTCGTTTTCATCACAGAGTCGTTGGCGACCGGTCGCGTCTTCCCTGTGAATTTTTAGTGAATATATTGTTTTGATGGCATACTCTAAAAATTTAGGTGGGTACCACAAAATCTTATGTTATATTTAATGAAAGTATAAATAAACTCTTAATTGTTAGTGAATATATTGTTTTGATGGCATATGTATTCTATGAAACTGGTTTCAACGATCCAACCGTCAAACTTGTTTGTTTATACTTCGAGATCGTATACCCTAAAAATCGGAAAAAATAAACATTAAGAGATCACGTAATGGGACAAAAATTTTCGATGGTTATAAACAAAAATCACGATTTAACGGTTATTTTAACTCCGATTTTGATATTTTTTACAGCTACACTCCTTGAACCTATATGAATACAATGACTCAATTTGATCTTCAATTTAAAATATTTACACTAGTGGATACCACAAAATCTTATGTTATATTTAATGAAAGTATAAATAAACTCTTAATTGTTAGTGAATATATTGTTTTGATGGCATATGCATTCTATGAAACTAGTTTCAAAGATCCAACCATCAAACTTGTTTGTTTATACTTCGAGATCATATACGCCAAAAATCGGAAAAAATAAACATTCAGAGATCAAGTAATAGGACAAAACTTTTCGACGGTTATAAACGAAAAATCACGATTTAACGGGGTTATTTTAATTTCGATTTTGATGATTTTTTACAGCTACACTCCTTGACCCTATATGAATACAATGAACCAATCTGATCGTCAATTTAAAATATTATATTTTTCTAACAAAATAATTTTTTTATTTTATTTATTTTTATTTTTGTAAAGACTTTGTGAGACGAAGTTTAGTAATTCTTCGCGCAAAGTCATGCAAAGATTTTTATAAAAAAATTATTTTATTTATTTTTGTAAAGACTTTGCGAGACGAAACACACTTCGTTGCGCAAGACTTTGTGCACCGAATTTTATTGTTTCGTCGCGCAAAGTCATGCAAAGATTTTTAAAAATAATTTTTTATTTTTTTTATTTTTGTAAAGATTTTACGAGACGGACCACACTTCGTCGCGCAAGACTTTGTGCACCGAATTTTATTGTTTCGTCGTGCAAAGTTACTTTGAGCGACGATGTTTTGTTGTCGCGCAACGCAAAGAGGCTTTATGACGATTTGTGTTTCGTTGCCCAAAATTTAGTCGCGTAAGACTTTGAGCGACGAATTGTGTTTCGTCGCGCATGGGGTTTTTTTTACTAGTGATTGTGACATGTGGATAAAAAATAATTAAATAAATTTTTAATGAAAATTCCATTTTTTTTTTCTGCAACTATGAGCAATGAGAAGGAGTTAGAATAAGTTGTTGGAAATGCCAATTAGGCTATATTCTTTTCTTGCAAAGGCCCATGTTATGTAGCTGATGAAACGGGTGGTGGAGTTGTAATAGTGATCTCTGTTGGGCCTCAAGAAATCCTTAGACAGTGGAATGTCTTAAACTAAGTAGGCCTTGGATCGTAGCTTCATCACCAATTCCAAAAGTTGCAAGTACTAGACCATATAAAGGATGGTGTTGCAAAGTTCAAGTGACACAACACTAATAGAAGGGTTACACGGATAGTTAGCCCAAGTATGTTGAAATTGTAGTTGGTGAGCGGGTAACCTTGGAATTAATTATGGGAAGATGATGGGGTTCTGGAAATGTGGGAAGTTAAGTCCATGTTAGGTTAAACTGTTGAAGAAGTTACTTGGGAGCCGAGACGCAGATGCGGGCCACGTACCCTTATCTTTTCAGCTGACAGATACGTAAATTTCGAGAACGAAATTTTCATAAGGGGGGTAGATTGTAACACCCTGACCCAAAATTATTTAGCCACCAAAGTATTTAATTTATTTGAATATGAATTTCCAATTTTGCCCTTGGGGTAGGGGCAAAATGGTCATTTTAATCCCGAAGGATTTTAGGGCAATGACTGGTATTTTTATGTAGGTCATACTGAGACGAGTCCGTAGACATGCGGTGGGCTCGATTCGGAGTTGTAACGAAAAAGATATGGTTAAAATACCCCCAATGGCAAAATCGTAAATAAATAGAAATGGATTTTAATAAAATCTGAGAATTTCTCTCTCTCTCTCTCTCTCTCTCTCTCTCTCTCTCTCTCTCCCCTGCGCGCAGAAAACCCCCCCTTGCTGTTACTATTCATCCGGAGGCTTTTTGGGCCACCACCGGCACATCCAGCCACCATTTTGGGTGGTATTGGTACCAAAAGAACCAGCGCGACGTCGCCTACCCATCCCGACCCTTCTCAGCCGCCACCACCGCCTGTGCTTGCTGGAATATCGAGAAATGTCGCCGGTTTTACCCAAAACTTCACGGAGTTCGTTCGGGTGATTCTGGCAACCGAACCTTGCGATCCAGGTATGCTTTCTCAACCTCTCGTGGTGTTCTAGCTGCTGGTTGAGTTGGATAGGCGAAATTTCTGCGTTATGGTAGTTAATTAAGCGATTGAAAAATCTGCCGGTTTCGACCTCCGTTTTCAGCCACTTCCGTCGAGTTTTGGGGTATGTCCAAGAACAAAAGTGACTCCAAATTAAGTGTATTACCTAGGTAGGAGTCTTGGCCCGAGATTCTAAGATTTTCCGGCGATGCGATATCGCTTTGGACACCCAAGCGCTGGCAGCTCATGTGGCGGCGCATGGGCACTGTATCAGAGGGGCATTTTGTCCAAATGCGATCCCCTAGTTGTCACAAGCGCGTAGGATTTTACGGATCTCAATTCGGATAACGTTTGAACCCTGAACGGATTTTACATATCGTGTGTTATCCTGGTTCAATATGTTAGAACCGTCGGATCGCTTCCCATTTAATATATGTTGATTTAGGTATTCCTAGGATCGTGTAGGATTTCACGGAACGTGAATCGGAGTACCGGATGTTCCGATTCAATAAGTTAAAGTTTGTGTTTTACGATGACCTTCCAGTCGTGCGATTGCGAGCGATCTAACCTTCCGTTCTGAACCAAACTTGCAGGATGTGTATCCTAGACCTTATGGAACCTATAGGAACTTTCGGTTAGTAAAACGGAGGTCGTGGGCCCCGCGGGCCCGGTTGACCAAAATTGTAAGGTTAGACCCTCGGTTGACCGTAAGTCTTCCAAGGCAGTTTCACTCTATGAAGAGTGCTAGAACGACCCTTTTGGACGAGTCCTGACCGTCATTTGTTTTATGTTGATTATGTGGGTCTATGAGATTATTTGTATGGTTTTATGATGGAAATCTTATTTTTTTGAATTTAATGGTTTATTCAAATGCTTTTTATATTAATAGTTAAATTCTTTATTTTCGTAAAGTAATTGTGATACATGTGAGTTTGACATATTCAAGTGTCTTGAGTTTATATATAATAATTGTGAAAGTGCTATCTTTGTTGATTTTGTGTGGGGTACTTAGAATGTTAATTTGAGTGTTATTAGCACTACCTTAGGTACCTCCCCGGTTATGGCTATTATGTTTGAGAGTTTGTTTTGCCCAGGCTCGTTGGAGTTTGTCCAGGCCCTTGTTTTGCCCAGGCCCGTCGAAATTTGTCCAAGCCCTTCGGAGTTTTTTTTGCCCAGGCTCGTCGGAGTTTGTCCAGGCCCTTCGGAGTTTATTTTGCCCAGGCCCGTCGGAGTTTGTCCAGGCCCTTCGGAGTTTGTTTTGCCCAGGCCCTTCAGAGTTTGTTTTGCCCAGGCCCTTCGGAGTTAGTCCAGGCCTGTGATGTCTTCTTAATACGATGCCTTGGGAAGAAAGTGATAATGTTTCAATGTGTTTTTATCAGATTTAGAATTGTGATAGATCTGAAATGTATAGTTGGTTCGGTTGTAAATAATTGTCTATTATCGGAGTTGTGACTGTTGAGATAACAACTACGTGTGGCTTGATCCCTTGTCCAAGGGTACGTAGGTAGCCTGGGGTCCCACCTAGGTGCAGCCGCGAAATAAATTATATTTAAAAAGATTTGACCGATTATGAGTTTGAGTATTGATTTGGAAGTGGTTATTATATTTGAATTCTAATTATTATTGTTGGGTTCGGTTTTGAATATGTTGGTATGCCTAAAGCTTGATTTAAGCTTGAGTGAGATTAAATGTTTGTTATTCCACAGTTATCACTTGAATGAATTCTGTTAATTAGTGTATGTGGTTCAGACAGGTCTGAGATCCGTTTCGAATTATTTGAAGGCCGTAGGCCTATTATGTAAATTGCATGTCGTTACCTTGTGCATGCTGCCAGTTGGTGATATTAAACTAGGTTTTTTTTGACAGGTCGAAAAATTGGGTAATGTCCACTTTATAAGGGAGACTCTGCCGAAATTTCGGTAGAAAGTCTCGTGCCCTTTTTCTTATTTTTGGGAAAACAGGCTATAGTATTGGTAAGTGGGTTCGGCATTGGTGTGATGCCGGAATTTCCACAGGATTCGTCTCGAGTTTGGAGGGATTTGGGGCGGGTCCTATCAATGCACATAGCCACATTAATATGAGTTTCGATTGGGGATTTCACATGTTTTAAATGGCTAAATAAGAGCTAGTGTAAACTTATGTAACCCTCATTATGTGAGCTTTTGGGCCTATGCCTTTCTTTCTTGAGTGTTATATATACTCTATAATTTTCTTGTCTACGTCGTTGCAATCTCATTATTCTTTGTTTTGGTCAAGTACTTGAAGATGTTTAAACTGTTTGCTAGAACTACTTTCATTATCTATTTGAGGCATATTTCATGAACCACATGGATTCTAGGAAGTGATATAGGCCTTGTTTCTTTCGTTTGAGCCATTTCTAGCCAACCCGTATCACTTTTATCCCTAGTTAACCCCCTTTATGCCTTTTATGTAAGCCTTCTTCATTCTTTACCCAATTCTCCTCACCTTAATCTATCATATGTTTATCCTACACCCTTCTAAGGAGTTTTGTAGAGTATTTTCGTTGTTAAGGGAGAATTGCACAAATTGTTCAATCATGTCGAAAGTAAAGGATACTATTCCAAAAAAATAAATAAATAAACTAATTTCGAAGCCTTTTCAACTCGAGTTATTAAGCCCAAGAGTTCGTCATACACGCTCGCACAAGCCACAGTCCACGTGCCATGCCAAATAAATAATCCGTCACGCTAAGAATTGAGATGAGCCTATAAAATGCACTAGCTCTACAAGCCCGTGCTAATTATCCTGTCCAGCCTCATGTCCCTTTTTAAAGGGGATAAAATTCGAGCACGCCAATTGACATGCCATGCCAAGCGGAAGATCATTATTTTACACCTAGCCACACACAAGCTTAAGTGAGCCCAAGCCACGCAAATACCCGGGGCTTGCTGAGTGGGTTGTGGTATGGATGGTAACAAGCTTTCATGAGGCCCATTGATGAGCCGAGAAATGGAAGTTTTGGGTTTCTTGGGAGCCCAAAACTCACCCATTTCTTGAGCCCAAATATGTGGGTAAGCATAAAAGAGAGAGAAAAAGGAAGCCCAATACTCTAGAAAAATTAGCCCATCACCTTAATAAAATAGCCCATCACTTGAAAAGATTAGCCATTCCCTTAGTAGGCTTACCTATCACCTTAAGAAATCCCAAGCAAACCAAGAAAATATCTACAAGCCTCCAGCACATGGCTGGAGACAAAAACAACGACAAAAACCAAAGCTATCCATAGGTGTGAGCTGCTGGGAGGCTCCAGCACATGGGCAAATAATGAACATCAAGGTGGAACACGCAAAGAACCATGGGGTATTAGCGTGCATAGGTTGTTAGGAGCCAAGGCACCCTTCAGACCAGTGTACCTACCCATTTCTTTTCCCTCCATCAGATCTAGCCATGGAAAAGGGGAGAAAAGAATGAAGAAAGATAGCTGAAAATGGGTGTTCTCCACTGAGGCAGCTGCGGGAAGAGCATTGAGCTCCCAAAAATCCCTAATTTCATGAGATTGGGCAGAGGGGATTTTTACCAAGATAGGATAAGTCAAGCGTAGGGAGGAGAAAGGAAGGAAAAAGCTTGGCCAAATTGGATAGAAACCATTATGGTTTCTTGGGAAAAGATAGCTCCCAGCGGCTATAAAATGAGGCCTCTTCTACCCAACAAAGATCAATCCACATCTGGAGAGCAAGCTTCCTCTCTCACCTACAAAACCCAGCAAATTCGTGCTCTATTCACCCTTCTCCCTCATTTTCCCTCTTCTGGCAAGCTATTCCAGATCTTGACAAACTTTTCGTCAAGCTGCTGTAAATTACTTAAACCACCCATCGTTCCTCCCTATCTCCCTCCCCCCTTAGCCAACCTTCTTAGAATCACTTCCCTTTCCTTAGAACCCCTGTTTCTCATAGGAATTCACAGCCGTCTCTTTGTTTATGCTAAACTCATGATGGTTTTGCTCCCATGCCACAAGCCTCTCATGCCAAGCTAGAAAATCTATCTGTAAGCAGACGTTGTTTTTGTTGGTGAAGGTAACCGGGGTGTTTCCTAAGGCTTCATTGTCCTTTCGAAGCATTCTTGGGGCTTGATCTTTGAACTCAGACACAGGGGGTAATTTCACCCATTTTCGCTCCTTACGGCATCCCAGCCCATTCGTCAGGCTGCTGGAACAAAAAGACCCCCACAAAAGCTCTATGAATTCCTTAGAATTTGTTCATCCATATCTTTTTCTTGTTTCACCCATCACCCTAAGCCCCATTACAACCTTAGTGAAAGTCCTACTCGATCCAAGGAGAAGTGCGGTTCCTCATGTGGAGAATACGTGTGGAAGTACTATGGTCGGATGGTTTGAATGTTTTCAAGTATGCGATATCTTTCCATGAGATCTTTTATATTTGTCATGTGCCTTTATTTCAATTATGCGAGTACATCCTATTGCTTTGATTCCTCTCACATATTTATGAGTGACAATAACTAGTCAAATTTCGAGTGCTATTATTGGAGTGCCCATCCTTGATGAGATTTGAAGTTGAAGCTTGTTCTTATTTGGTTATTTAACTTGTGTATTAATGTTGGCTATTTCACACACTACATCCAAGTTTTTCAATTCAAGTTTGGTTAACCCTTTGATAATGTATTGAGTTATTGTTGCTTATTTCTTGGAAGTTAGCTAACGGTTCGTGATTATATCTGAGATCAATATTGGGAAGTTAGTCGATCGCTTGTTTGCGTTGAGTCTTTGTTATTTTGTTTTTATTTTTCATTTTGTTTTGCTCGAGGACTAGCAAAATCTAAGTTGTGGGTATTTGATAAGTCCATAAATATACACATTTATGTACTCTTTATACTTAGGTTTTGTAGGAGAATTTGGTTTAAAAAGGACTTATTACTTTATTTTCTCAATTTTCAGTTTTCCAGAGCAAGTAATTGGTTTTCAACGGAAATACGACTTTTTGGTGGAGTTTTAGTACAAGACCAATTGGAGATGACAGCTAAGATCTTGAAGATAATTGTGAAATTTTTCTAGAATTTTCGGAGCAGCCAATGAGAGCAGTCTTTGAAGTTAAGTCACTACTACAAAAAACGAAATAGACGACCAGAAAAAGACGACGGCAGAACATAAAACCGTCGTTGTATTTAAAACGACGACGGTATAAAAAAAAACTGTCGTGGATAAGTTCCTTACTGTTGAATATTTTTAAAAGACGACGCATACAAATACAAAAGCGTCGTTATTTTAAAAAGGATTTCTTCAGAGTTCAAATCTGACCAAAAACGACGACAGCAGGTATGAATCCACCGACGTAGAAAATAAAGACGACAGTTCACCAAAAAACTTGCCGTGTTAACTCCTAACTAAACACGACCAATTGTTCTTAATCCGCGTCGTATAATATAATGGAATCCACGTCTGTATACTACGACGGTGCCTTCTCTGTAAACCGCCGTCTTAATTTTTATTTCTTTTTAAGATTTAATTATTTTTTAATTTTGGTAGCCTACGAAAATTAAAATGAGATCCCAAGAGGTATGATATCTTACCTTTGAGATCTTTGGATCCTGATCATAATCGAACCACCAAAGTGAGAAAGACAATATTTTAAATACACAAAATCCAAAAAGAAACTAGAACTGAACTGACTACTGCAAACTTTGAGAAAGACAATGTTTTGAAAGTTAATGATGTGTGTGTCTTGGTGTCTTTGAGATACACCAAAACGCATACATCATTAACATCCAAATTATTGTCTTTGAGATGTGAGAGAGAGTGATGATGTACGTGTGTATGTGAGAGAGGAAGACGAGCCTCCAGAGAGATCAGAAGAACTTGGAACCCTAAATGAAAACTGAAACTGAAAGAAAGAGTCAAATTTATACAATAAATCTTTTAAACTCACGGCGGTCCTTATACACATACCGCCGTCTAATTGTAAAAAACCACGTCGGTTATTCTTTCATGGAATCCACGTCGTATAATTTTATGGAATCCACGTCGTATAATGTAATGTAATCCACGTCGGTATATTACAAAAAACGACGTTTTAAATAATATACCATGACACAAGAGATTAATTTATCGACTTATTATTTTGAAGTGTACTACGACGATACCTACAACACTACTGTCGTATTTATTTACCACGTCCTAAGTTCAAATTACCGTTGTATTTTTTCTATTTATACGTCTGCCTTCTCTGTAAACCGCCGTCTTATTTTTATAGCTTTTTAAAATTAATTAATTATTCTTTTATTTTGGTAATATCTTTCTTAACACAAAACAAAATTTAATTCTCAATCCTCAACAACATTTTCATCTTAAAAGGCAACTCTTTGTTAAATATTGATCAATATTTACACAATATATGTACACAAATTAGGCAAATACATCGTGGTTTCTTTTCTGCCTTCGCCCTCAGCTTGTTCAACTGTTTCTTCCTCTCATATGCAAGCTAGGCCCTCTCCTTCCTCTTGTTCTCAAGCTCCTGCACAGCCACAGATGAATATCTAATAATTTCATAAAATTAAAATCAACAAAGTGTGAAAAGCTCACTTTAGAGGATCAGGAATGACCATCCTCTTTATCTTATCATAAGGAGCATCAGGAACACCCTCGTATGCCTTGAAACGGGCAAGTGCGGCTGCGAACCCATGCTTGGTCTTGTGAGGAATCATTCTGCAAACCCATTTGCTTTCAGAAAGACAATTTTTTAGAATTTGATGAGACAGAGCAAAGGGCAAGAAGAAGTTGGAACCCTAATTGAAAACTGAGAGTTAAAAAACGCGTGAAAAAATCATATTTAAACAAATTATCGTAAATATCCACGTCGGTTCTAAAATACATAGCGACATCATATTTTAATAATCAACGTCAGTTTAGTTAAACAAGCGCCGTCATAACTACATCGGAAATCCAAAAGTCATTTGGCGCGTATTAAAAAGAGAACGACGTCGTTTTCAGAACCCCAAAGTAACCACGTCCGTTTATTCAAATACACAGTCGTTGAATTTCTAAGTACAACGTCAGTTTAGATAAAAAAGCGCCGTCATAACAACATCGGAATTCCAAAAGTTGTTCGGCAGTTGTGATAACCACGTCAGTTATGAATTATGTACCGTCGTTATAACTAAATAATACGGCGGGTTTGTAATACAAATGTCGTTGTATTGAACTATGAGAAAATATATAAACTTTTCGTCACCTAACCTAATATTCTACGGTTTTCTCTCATCGATAAAGTATCGTAGTTTCCCTCTCATTTCCCAGAAGCAGCATCATCGTCTGAATCTTCGTCTTCATCTCCAAATCACCATCTTCGTCTTCATCTTCGTCGGAAGGAAACTTTCTTTGCACGCCAAAGGTTTTTTCTCACTCTCTTCCCTTTTTTTACATTTCATTTGAATGCCGTCGTTGTCTGGAAACAAGATTCTGTCAAATTGAAGAAATCTTTCACTAGTTTTGATTAAATACATAAGTCGATACTCTCACGACGCCAAAAGACGACATTCTGTCTTGTTTTCGACGATAGAATGGACACACCACGACGGCTGTTAAATTCTACCGAATGCAAACTGCACAACGGTGGTTAAAAACCGTCATGGTGTGACAATTAATACGTCGAAAACAAGATAAAACCGTCGTCTTGTGGGAGAAGAACAATCATTTTTTGCTTGTCTTTGTAAATTTTAAACCACATCGGTTCTTATGAGTAACCGACGTAGAGTATACACATTTACGTCATGAAATATATAAAACCGTCGTCTTATTTCCATTCATGGTCTAAGAGACTGTTTAATAGGACGTTGCTTTTTTAGTGTTACCGTCGTTGTTTTGTATTATTACGTCGTTTCTTTTTAATAACCGACGTTGTTTTCCTTGCAGATTAATTAAAAATGGTTTCGAAATCTCAAAACAAGGAAGCTCAAGCGTCAAAGGCCAAATCAGGTTCAAAGGCACAAGGGGATGAAGCCAAATCAGTTTCAAAGGCTCAAGTGGAAGAAGAGAAATCAACTCAAAGCAAACCCTCGAAGAGGATGAGATTTTCCTCAACCTCCGAGAAAGACTCAAGCACAGCCACATTTGTTGAGGAGCCAAAATCCGGCCGCGGTATCAGCACAATGAGCCGTGTTGTGAAGAGGAAAATTTAGAAGATTAAGCCTGTGGTTGAGTTCAATAAAAAGGGCAAACCACATGGCAAGGCTGCTGTTGAAGGCTGCTGTTGAGATGCAGTCTTACATTGGTGTTTTGGCACGCACCAAAGTCCCTCTTGTGGACAAGAAATGGACTCAAATACCCAAGGACGTGAGGGAGCAGATTTGGGAAGCTGTTCAAATGTCCTATGTTATTGGGGATAGGTACAAGAACATGGTCTTATTGTCTGCCATCAAAAAATAGAAGGATTTCAAGTATAACGTAACTAGGCAGTATATCCTTCCATTCTCACATGACAGGGAGAGGTTAAGAGAAACCCCTGCGCTTTATAAGTTCATAGAGAAATCGCAATGGGATGCCTTTGTAGCGTCAAGGTTAACCCCAGATTTTGAGGCTAAGCATGCTGAGCAGAAAGAGAGGAGGGAGAAATTGGAGTACAACCATAGGTTGTCTAGAAAAGGGTATATTGGTTTGGAGGACCAGTTGATAGAAACCATGCCCGATGTTGAAGAAATTGATCGAGCTGTTCTATGGAAGAAGGCAAGAGAAGATAAAATAGGAAACATCCCTGATCCAAAGGTTGCAGAGAAGGCAAAAATAATCATAAGTCTCACTAACTTTGTTCTAAATTTGAAAAACATAGTGTTTTATTTTGGTATAGACGTCGTTTATCTTTAAATAAGCGACGTTATAAAATAAACACCACGACGGGCTTAATTTACCGACGTTTAAAAATGAATAGGACGTCGGTTTTTGAATAAAGTAGACGTCTAGATAGAATTAATACGACGGAATAAATTCCTCTATGAACTGCATTTTTGTTTTAAGTTTACTCATGCACACACTCTCCCTCTCTCTGTCTATTTCACTGAAATTTGTGGTGCACAATTTCTAGAAAAGAATGCATATTTCAATCGAGTTTTTTCACCTCTTCATTAAAATTTACGACGGTTTTATCTTATCTAGACGTTAGAATGATTATACAACGACAGTAATTTTGTGCAGCCGTATGAAATTGGACATCTACGTCTGTTTTTTCAATAGTCTGTCGTCTTACTTTGAATACTACGACGGTCTTTGATTTATGTTTTAATCTGTTTTATTTTGAATATACGACGGCTTTTTATATCACGACATTGTAAATTATAAACAACGACGGTATTTAAATACAGACGTGTTAAATTAATACTACGACAGTAATTTAATAAAACCGTCGTTGTATATAATTACAACGTCGGTTTTTTTTATCTGTTTTACACCCTGCTCAGTTTCTAACAATCTCTCCTAAAAGAGATCTCTTTTAGGATGATTTGCAAAAGCAAGTCTCTGAAGGCACTCTGACTGTCTCCGGGACCAATGATGTCTTGACTCTTGCTTTGGGAACCCCCGAGTATGGTGGGAGAGTCAGAGGAGCTGGTGCTGGCGTTACCCCAACTGAGTTCTTCAATTTGCCGAAACAGCAGAGAGTGAAATTTGGTGACAAATTGAAGAAAAGTGTGAGGGAGGCAGTCAGAGAAGAGACCTTGAGGATTGAGGTGAAGTCAAGGGAAACTATAATGGAAGCAGTCAGAGCAGAGAGGGAAACTATGTTGGCATATTTCCGTCAACTAGTTCCTAATTTTGATCCCAGCCAGATGCTCAGAACCCCAATTTCTCCAATTCCTCCAATTAATTTACCCCCTCAAGATCAAAGCCCAAAAAATCCAATGTCTGATAAGGCAAGCTGCTCTGGGGCCACTGGTATCAGACCCCTAGCTTTGGAATTAGAAGATCCGAAGACTGAAGCTGATACTGCTGGAAAACAGAAAGAGGACACGGTAAAATCTCTGCTATTTTCTATTTCTGCCTTTTAAATTTTAAATAGACGTCGCTCCTTTTAATATCCGATGTTAAAATTTAAAATAACGACGGTATATACGTCTGTTTCTTACAAGACGCGTCGTGTTTAGTTAAATACCACGACGCTTTTACTTGTTTTCTGCCGTCGTCTAACTCTTTTATAAACCATCGTCTATTTCATGATTTCATTAACTGCATTTTAATTAGACGACCTTTCTATGGTATAGCGACGTTATAAATTCAACACAACGATGGTTATGTATTTACCGACGTGTATAACCTTTCCTCCGTCAGTATTTACTAGAAACCGTCGTTTATATTATATACCACGTCTGTTTTTTGGGTTTAATTAGAGTCGTTTATTTTAGTTCACACACAAACTAACTTATATTTCTTTATTTATTTCTTGTAGCAGGATCTCTCAAAGCTAGACATGCCACCTCCTCTCTATTAGCCTTATGCCAACATGTCAAGACCAAGTTGTTGCCTACTAAGGAGGCTGTGGCAGTTCACATGCCCAAGGAGGTGTTTGGCTTTGAGCATGATACCTTCCTCTTACCTGAAGATATTTTGCAGTTTGGTTCCATGGTTGAGATTGGAACCACAGTGATATCAGTATACATGAGGTAATTCTCCCTAATCCCATTTTGTTTTACATTTTCCTTTCTTTTAAATTAAAATCTCATTTAATTGACTTTCATATATTTAGGTTCCTATTTGACTATTTTAAAATGGCAAATATGGTAAACTTTGTTGGCCTCGTGGACCCTGGGCTAGTGAGCTTTGGAGCTGGATCAATATCAGACCGAATAAAAAACCTGTCAAATCGCCTGCAAACAGCAGATGGGAATCAAATTTTCTTGGTCCCTTATAATCCAGGGTTAGTACCATTTAAAGTATTTTCCTAAGCTTCTAATATTTTTCTTTGTAGTACTATTTAACCTATATGAATCATTATGTGCAGGGGTCATTGGGTAATGGTAATTGTGAGACCAGCAACGGAGACTGCATATTACATGAATTCACTGCCAAAACGCATGGTTGATGACGACATGAAAAATATAGTGAATACGTAAGTTGATTTCTTCTGATTTAAGATTTTTCCTTTAAAGTAATTAAATATACGACGGGTTTTAATAATACCGACGTTATAATGAAAATATAACGACGGTAAGTTATTACCGACGTGTTAAATACTTTATTACGTCAGTATTTTCTTAAAAACGTCGTTTTAATTTAACTACCATGTCGTTTGGGTTTTATTTAAGAACGTTTTAATTTTTTCTGCTCAATTTTTTGTTATATGACGTTTTACTCTTACCGACGTTATAATGTTACACAACGACGGTAAGTTTTTACCGCCGTTTTAAACAAAATATCACGTCTTTTTTTAAAAAAAATCCGTTGTTTTGACTGATTTACCATGACGGTTACTATTTGTATTTAAATTTTTTGTTTTGTCATTAACACCCTTTGTTTTCTTGTAACAGGTCAATTAAAATATTTAACATTCATATGAACAAAAATTCACGTAAACAGCAGGCCATTTGGAAAAATCTACACGGCACTCCTGAACAACCAACAAGTGTAGAGTGTGGCTATTACGTGATGCGATTCATGAGAGATATAATTCATGATCCAGACCTAAATTTCGAGAAGAAGGTAAAATGCAACATTTTAGATATACTTTCTTTATTTTACTACGTCATATTTTTTTTTAAACCGTCGTTTGTATCTTTATAACACGTCGGTTTTTTGGTTTATTTTGCAGTTTGAGAAGAAAAAAGATAAAGTTCAGTATAAACAAGAGGATATTGACGAAGTTAGGCATGAATGGGCAGAATTCGTGAACAACTTATTACCGAAGGATAATTGATGTACATAAATATTTATGAACAATGTTTAGGTTTATTTTAGTTTATTTAAAATGTACATAAATATTTTGTTGTAATCAAGCGAACAAACATCAAAAAAATTAAATTTTGTTTTAAAACTTGTTTAGTTCCCAAACACCGACGTCTGATTCTAATTTACACGTCTCATAAGTATACACAATGGTCGTCTTGCAGTAATTGGAAATATAACATCGACGGCAATTCTTAAAAACGACATGTAATAGTCATAAAAACGACGGTTTATGATTAATTCATCTTGTATAAATGAATTTTGTACTTATATACTACGTCGGTTAGTATAACATTATCGACGTCTTAATAATATACAAAGACGGATATTCTTTAACATCCGCCTTGTATAGATAAACAACGTCGGTTATATACTCTAAAATGACGTGTAATAGTCATAAAAACGACAGTTTATAATTAATTTATCTTGTATAAATGAATTTTGTACTTATATACTACGTCGGTTCGTATAACCTTATCGACGTCTTAATAATATACAAAGGCGAATATTATTAAATATCCGCCTTTGTATAATAAACAACGTCGGTTATATACACTAAAATGATGTGGTAATAAGATAATCCACGTCGGTTTCTGAAAAAAAGACGTCGTTTTCTATTAGTTTCGACGTCTAATAATTTTATGACATCAGTTTGTGATGTTTAACATCGTTGTAAAGGGATACAACGTCGGATAGGTCATTTTTCATTTAATTTTTAATGACTTTTATATTTTATTTAATTCCATATTAAATTCAAAACTAAATCCAAAAATTAAACTGAAAACTACCAAGCATTGGAATATTGTCTCTATCCTAAAGCATTAAAAAATATAATTTTAGAAATATTTTTTTATTGTATTTAATTACTAATATTAATAATATATTCAAAAAACAAAATCCGAAAAATATACCGGCAAATTCTATGCACTGATTGAGACAATATCTTGCCCGTTAAGGCCTGAAAAATGTAATTTTAGTTTTCAAAGTTCGAATGATAACAAAATTCAAACAAATTTAGAGACAAAGCATGGTACTCCTTATACTTTACATAACATAATCCAAAAGTTTATGTGATCCATTGGTGCCCATAAATTCAAAATTATGAAATCCATATTTTAGCCTACTATTGTAGAAGGCATTGTTGTAAGGAGTCCATAGCAATTTTCGGTTCATTTTTCTCATACTTGTGTATTTTTTTAAAATTATTGTAAAATTTAGGGTTTAGGGTTCCGCTGTTTTTGGCCAACTACATAAACGAAGACTAATTGTATTCGGTTTACGACGTCGGTTATTAAATAGCGACGTCCTTTATTTTTACAACGTCGGTCTTGTATAGAAACCGCCGTTGTAAGTAAGAATTAGACGTCCATGTAATTGTTGACTGTCGTCGTTGAAAAACGCGGTACTTTAAAATTTTTGACCGCGACCTAAAATTTTCAGAATTTCCCTTTAACCCTCAAATAGTTCATTCTCTTGCTTCAACATAAATTTGTCTGAAAGTTTTCGCTCTTTCTCAAGCAGTTGTTATGTTCTCCTAGATCTCTCTCAATATGCATGTAAGTACAACTCTAGTCCCTTTAACCCTAATTCTCTCAGCTCTCTCTCAAGCTTTTGTTATATTCTCTCAGCTCTCTCTCAAAGCATTGGGTACGTAGATTCTCCAAGATCTCTCTCAAAGCATTGGGTACGTAGATTCTCTAAGCTCTCTCTCAAGCAGTTGTTATATTCTCGCAACTCTCTCTCAATATCCATGTAAGTACAACCCTAATCTCTTCTTAAATCCATAAATGTTTTTGTTGGTAGCTATATTAGGGTTCTTTATGTTTTGGTGTTTGCATTCTTGTAATAATTGCTCTCTATTTGGGTTCTTTTATGTTTGTTTGGCCATGGGTTCTTGGAAAAGGAATGGGGATGGGAGATTTAAGCTGTTTTTTTTTAACTACGACGACGGTTGAATGATCAAACCGTTGTCCAAATGTTTATTATACGTCGGTTGTTCATTTACTCCCGTCGTCTGAGTTTTAAGCTGCAACTGTAGCCTAAAGACGACTGTTTCTCCATTAAATGTCGTCTTTAGGCTACCAGAACACCGTTCAAATTTCTGGGTTTGGGTATCTTAATGACGATGGTGACTCTAGATGCCGTCGTCTAAATTTATATTAAACGACGATTATTTTGTTCAAACCGTCGTCTTGTCCATGTTTTATATTTAATTTTCATTTTGTTCTCTGCTATTTGAATGAGGTAGTGTTTCATTGCTGGCCTTTCCACTTTAATATATATATATATATATATATATATATATATATATATATATATATATATATATGAATTTGATAGAGTGTGAGATGGATAAGTCATGGATGCATGCGGATAGAAGATCGAAGGCATATGAGTTAGGGGTGGAAGGATTTTTGAATTTTGCGTCAGAAAATCTTGGAAATACAACTGAGATTCGTTGTCCATGTGTTAAATGTGGGAATATTCGATTGTTTGGGGTTGGAATTATAAGGGAACACTTATACTTTAATGGAATTGACCAAAGCTATAAGATTTGGACATGGCACGGAGAACCTTGGGAATGGACTACCAATGCTAGTAGAAATGTGGAAGAAGATGAGCAAAGTAGGTTCAGTTATGTTTCTGAAGAATTAGGGATGGATGATAATGATTTTGCCAATATTGGATCTGATCCTTATGAGTTTGCCAATGTGATTAGGGATGGCGATGAACCCTTGTACCCTGGTTGCAGTAAGTACACGAAGTTGTCGGCTTTGGTGAAGTTATATAATTTGAAAGCAAAACATGGGATGAGTGATGTTGCTTTACAGAATTATTGATACTTCAAGGAGAATTTCTTCCAGAAGGAAATACACTACCTTCCTCTATGTACAAGGCAAAAAAGACTTTGTCTGCTTTAGGGATGAGTTATAAGAAAATCCACGCATGTCCCAATGACTGCATTTTGTTTCGGAAGGAGTATGAGAATGCAACTAATTGTCCTACTTGTGGTATCTCAAGGTGGAAGGGAACCAAGGATGGGTTCTTGAAAGAGGGTGTGGCAGCGAAGGTGGTGTGGTATTTTCCTCCAATTCCAAGGTTTAAAAGGATGTTTCAATCACATAAGGCAGCTAAGAGTTTGACTTGGCTTGCTGCAAGAAAATCAGTTGACGGTTATATGTCTCATCCAGCGGATTCCCCGTCTTGGAAACTTGCTGATGAAAAATGACCATTCTTTGGTAATGAGCCAAGAAACTTGAGATTGGCTCTCTCATCTGATGGATTCAATCCCCACAGTTCTTTAAGTAGCAGATACAGTTGTTGGCCAGTTATGTTAGTTACATATAATCTCCCACCATGGCTATGCATGAAGCGGAAGTTCATGATGGTGACCTTACTGATTTCCGGTCCTAAACAGCTCGGAAATGATATAGACGTCTACTTAGAGCCTTTGATTGATGATTTGAAATCTCTGTGGGATGGGATTAGAGGAGTGTATGATGCCCACATAGGAGAATACTTTACACTCAGAGGTGTATTACTGTGGACAATTAATGATTTTCCTGCCTATGGAAACTTATCTGGTTGTGTCGTTAAAGGATATAAGGCTTGTCCAATATGCGGCGAAGATACACCCAGTCACAGGTTGAAAAATGGCCACAAAATTTGTTACATTGGGCATAGAAAGTGGTTACCAATCAATCATCCATATAGGAGGCAACGTGCAGCTTTTAATGGGAAACCTGAATATGGCATGCCTCCCGAGCCATTAACAGGAGAAGAAGTGCTGCATATGGTTGAAGATATTAATTACATATGAGGCTCGAAAAATGAGGGAAGTGTTGGTGAGAATGATGGTGACAGAGTTTGTTGGAAGAAGAAATCAAAATTCTTTGATTTCGAGTATTGGAAATACCTCCCTGTGAGGCATGCCCTAGATGTTGTGCACATTGAGAAGAATGTTTGAGATAGTATCATTGGTACATTACTAGAGATCCCTGGAAAAAATAAAGATGGGATTGCTGCTCAGTTAGACTTATTGAACATGGGGGTAAAAATTGATTTGCAACCCGAGTATGGAGAAAGACGTACTCGCTTGCCTCCAGGGCCTTGGAATTTGTCAAGAGCAGAGAAGAGAGCAGTCTGCAATTCTTTTTATGGTATGAAGGTTCCTGAAGGTTATTCTTCAAATATAAAAAAATCTTGTATCTTTAAAAGATTCAAGACTTCTTGGGCTTAAATCTCATGATTGTCATACCTTGATGCAACAATTGCTCCCTGTGGCAATTCGTTCTGTTTTGGAGAACCCTGCAAGTTATGCAATAACACGATTGTGCTTCTTCTTCAATGCTATATGTGCAAAGACGGTAGATGTTTCCAAGCTAGATAAGTTGGAAGAAGATGTAGTAGTTACTTTGTGTTTGCTTGAAAAGTACTTTCTCCCTTCATTCTTTGATATCATGGTTCATCTAGTAGTACATCTTGTCAGAGAAGTTCGTCTATGTGGGCCAATATATTTTAGATGGATGTATCCGTTTGAAAGATATATGAAAGTGCTAAAGGGGTATGTTCAGAATCGTACTCGTCCCGAAGGTTGCATTGCTGAGCGGTATATAGCTGAAGAAGCTGTAGAGTTTTGTACCGAGCATTTATCTGATGTTAGTACAGTTGGAGTGCCTTCAAGCCAGAATATGGGAGTTTCAAAGCCATTATCAGGTTGCACAGTGAGCTTAGTTGATATGGACTTGTTGAACCAGGCACATCTATATGTCTTGGAGAATACGGAGGAAGTCCTACCTTATATCGAGTACGTATGAGTTTAATTTTTCATATGTAGCCATTTTAAATATTATTACTCCTTATGTTTATCTTATATACAAGGGACCGTAATGCGTGTTTTTTTCTTGTCAATTGTAGGGAACATATGATCCACATCAAGACCACTTATCCGAAATTTAGAAAGAGAACAAAGTGGCTACAAGATAAGCACAATAGCACTTTCATTCAATGGCTACACTTTAAGGTATATATGTTATTGAATGACATATTGAACTTATTTTAATTTTCTTTCTTTCTATATATATGTTAGATTGAATTAAGATATATGTTTAATTTGCAGGTTCAAAGTGAATTTAATGGGGAAGACTATAATGGCATATTAGAAAATTTGAGGTGGTTAGCAGCTGGTCCAAGCATGGCAGTGCCATCATATAAGAGCTATCTTATTAATGGTGTCAAATTTAACACCAAGGCACAAGATGATGTGCGAACTGTCCAAAATAGTGGAGTTTATTTACTTGCACATACTATGCAAGTTGTTAGTGTCAAAGATAAAAACCCTATTGTCTCCAATATGGGTTTTTATGGGGTTATTCAAGAAATTTGGGATCTTGACTACCAAAAGTTTAGAATCCCAGTCTTGAGGTGTGATTGGATAGATAACACTTCGGGCCTTGTAGTCGACGAACTTGGATTTACCCTTGTAGATCTGAGTAAAATTGGACATAGGAATGACCAATTTGTTATGGCTTCTCAAGTCAAACAAGTATTTTATGTTGACGACCTAATGCATCGTGGTTGGTTGGTAGTGTTATCAATGCCTAATAGAGAATATAATGATGTTATTGGTGATGATGTGCTAGGTGATATTAGAATTGAGTGTGAGCCATTTTCTAGAGGGATACCAAATGTTGACACATTTGATGACCTAGTGGGTGAGTTTGGGAGTGAGAATATTAGAGATGGGTGTGAAAATATATGGACTGATTGATTATTGTAATGTATGACATTAGTTATGCAGTTAATTGTATGACATTAATTCATAGCTCTGTATATCATTTTAATTCCGATCACATTTTCATTCTGCAAGCTTTGGGCACGACAAATCAAAAATTAAAAATAATCAGTTAAAGCTGAAAATACGACGGTCAAGTTACAAAAATCACAAAAAGAGACGTCTACAAAACAACCAACGTCGGGTTTTCACAACCGACGTGGAATGACAACGCAAAAATTTAATAAAAACCGCCATTTGAAAAAGAAAACACGTCGGTTAATTAAAATTCATTTCAAAACGGTTAATAAATATTTAAAACAACGACGGTAAATAAAATAATCAACGACGAACAATAAAGTATAACACGACTGCAGAGTTCAAACCGACGAATTTACGGATATAATCAATTGATGATTAACGTCGTAAAAACATTGTTGCACGTCAGTTATAATTAAACAAATGACGTCTCAGAGAATACACACGTCAAAAAAGGTTATAAAAGAGACTTAACAAAGACTAGCCACGTCATGGAATAAATAAATAACCGACGTAGTAAGGATATAACAACGTCGAATAATTGAATTCTTGGGACATAGTAAAGTATAACCACGACCTTCATTTTACAATAACCGACGTCAAATCCATAACTCAAGGCATTTCGTTACTTATTAACGACGGTTAAGCTAAAAGCAATGACGTCTCAGAGATTACACACGTCTAAGTGGCTCACAAAAGAGACTTTTAAAATGTCAACCACGTCAAAGTCTACAACCACTGACGTTGTAAAGTACTAACAACGTCCTAAAATGTGACTCCTAGGCCGTAGTAAATAGATTAAACATGACAGGTATTTTAATTAACCGTTAAATCCCCGTCGTTTTTTTGTGTGTTCAAGCCGTCAAAATAATTTTCAACATCTGTGGTGACCTAAAGGGTCGTGGTTATTATTGTTTTTACATCAGTTCAAGTAAATATATGCCATGTTATATGTTTTAGACGTCCGTTTTTTTATTTAGTGAACATAGTATTTATTAACCACGACGGTTTCTAAATTTTACACGTCGGTTTTGTTTTATTTAGAGACGTTGATGAAAATATTTACGTCGGGTTTGTAGTTGTTTTTGACATTTAACATTATTTAAACGTCTGTGTTTTACTAAAACCGTCGTCTATTATAGTCAAAAGTTCTCTTTTATGCTTTTATGTATGAAATCGACGTCGGTTTTAGTTTTTTTTATGACGTGTAATATTAAATCCCCGTCGTTTTTTTTTGTGTTCAAGCCGTCAAAATAATTTTCAATGTCTGTGGTGACCTAAAGGGTCGTGGTTATTATTGTTTTTACGTCAGTTCAAGTAAATATATGCCATGTTATATGTTTTAGACGTCATGTTTTTTATTTAGTGAATGTAGTATTTATTAACCACGACGGTTTATAAGTTTTACACGTCGGTTTTGTTTTATTTAGAGACGTTGATAAAATATTTACGTCGGGTCTGTAGTTGTTTTTGACATTTAACATTATTTAAACGTCTGTGTTTTACTAAAACCGTCGTCTATTAAAGTCGAAAGTTCTCTTTTTATGCTTTTATGTATGAAATCGACGTCGGTTTTAGTTTTTTTTGCGACGTGTAATATATTATCCACGTCGGTTATTTGCCGTCATTATTTCATGTGTTAAAAGACGGCGATCGATTTCTCATTAGTTGTAAAACATGATACACGACGGTGGATTCCCGTCGTCTATTTCGTTTTTTGTAGTAGTGAGTCAGTATAAGATGCAATCCCGTCAAAACTGTTCTGCTGTGGAAGAATGACTACTTGAAGACTTTCCTGATTTTTCCTCAAGGCGTGCGATATATGGATGGAAAGATAAGACACAAATCTACAATTTAATATTTTTCCTGAATTTTCTTGGAGAAGGAACAATCCCAAACATGCATGCAAAGTAACTGATGTGTTATCCCAGTCCAAGTAGGAAGAGGAGTCAATTACTTACCCATTTTGGATTTATGTTTTAATTAAGTTTTTCTTTATTGTTGGGCTGCTATAAAAGCCTAGCTAGGGTAGGAATAGATGTGGGGGTGTTTTATTTAAGCATGAGAAACAACTCCTTTGAGGGGACGCAAAGACTAGGAGAAATTGGAGATGCAGGAAGAGTACCACCATTGGCTAAGTTTTATTGTTTCTTCCTTATGTTTTTGTTTATGTTGAATTCTATTATTATGTGTAACTAATTTTCTTTTGCTAGGGCATGATGTAGCCCTAGTATGATAATCTAGTTTTCTTATTTTACCTATCTATTGATTGTCGTTTGATGTTAGATTCTTAATCACTGTGCTTAATAACTTGGTTGATTATCTTGATGCTTGATCACCATCTAGACTTTTAATTGAGTTAATCGGATGCAAATTAGAGTAAATACCATACTTAATTTGAGGCTTGCTTCTTGTGATTAGGAATTTTCACTGATCTTAATGAGTTTCTATGTGTTGATATTTGACCTAAATACCATAGGCGAATTGCATGTAGGAATATACGAGTTAGCCTAAATACCATAGGTAATTCATGAAAAAGGAAAACTAAGTGGTGACATCAAATGGTTAGTAAATAGGTAGGTGAATAAGAGGCTAGATCGGATACTAGTGGTGAATTCATTGTCCTAGTGCTTTTATCAATTTGAATTTCTCATCCTTGTGTTTCGTAACTTTCTACTTATTTTGTCTTTTAATTTCGTTGTTAATTAAATCATTCTTTCAAAAACCCCTTTTGTGTTTACGTGAGTACGCTACGTGTTTAATTTCTTGTTTATATAATTAGAGTAGTTAAAGTATTTTGTGAAGGAAATTAGGTTAGACTAATTGGAAGTTGAACTCAATCCTCGTGGGAATGACCTCGTATTTGCCATACTATATTACGGTTGACCTTGTGCACTTGCGAGTATAATTTGTGTTTAGACTAATCTTTATAATTCCTAATTTTGATCTCAACATGCTGAAAACATCAATTACCCCAATTACCCCAATTCATGTACAGCCTCAAGAACAAAGCCCCAAAAATCCAATGTCTGACAAGGCAAGCTGCTCTGCTCTGGAGCCACTTGATGCTGATACTGCTAAAAACAGCAAGATGAAACATAAAATCTCTGCTATTTTCTTT
>BJCG01002780.1:25000-32500 GCA_005406145.1 Prunus yedoensis
AAGAAATTGCACGTGTTGAATGGATCAGAGAAGGTAGGGTTCCTCTACAAACCATTCGAGCTAAAATTGATTATTGTGCCTACGCAGTTCGAACTATCTATGGGGTATTAGGCATCAAAATTTGGATATTTGTAGACGAGGAATAATAAGAACTTACTTTACTTGTATTTAGTTCTATCTGGTGATAAAACAAAAAAAGGCAAACTCTTTCATTCCTTTTCTGTTAAATAAAAAAAAAAAATGAACAATTCTATAAGGTTGAATAAAAATTCGATTAATCGTTTGATATAATTGCTATGCTTAGTGTGTGACTCGTTGGTTTTTTTAGGATTATAGGATTCAACAAAATCGACCGGCCCGTAGTACGAACTGATAACTATAGAACTAATAATCAACTCATCGCTTCGCATTATCTGGATATAAGGAACCAGTCAAGATATGATATATGAGTCATATCATTGTAGCAACTGAAATCTTTTTTGCATAAACACAAAAGAAAAACCAATCTGATTATGAGTTGTAAAGCAATAAAAGTATACAGATAAATGGAAGGGTGAGAGAAAGATAGGAAAAGAAATATCAATGATATATAATTCCAATATGTAAGGTCTATGAGTCATCTCATATAAAGGGAATGTAATAAAGCATCAATACTGATTGATCCATAATTAGACAAATCGGTGCATAGAAGAAAAAATCAAGAGCCCTGAGCCAATAAAGACTGAGAAGGTTGACTCAAGAAAAAATTTCATTCATTAATAAATTTCATTAAGGGCTCCGTTGTAGAATTCAGACCTAACCATTAATCGAGAAGTGGTGGGGACGACAGAACCTGTGAATGCATAAGATTCTATTGAAAACGAATCCTAATGATTCATTGGGTAGGATGGCGGAACGAACCAGAAACCTATTCATTTATTCTGAGAGGTCATGTCATAGACTAATCTTACAATTGAATGTTGAAAGAGTAAATATTCGCCCGCGAATTTTTTTTATTTCTAAATTTTACTAAATTTTAGTCGATTCGATATGATAATACAAAGGAAAAAGAAAATAAAGATTCATTATAACGTTATATAAAAACGACATTATCTATAAATAGAAGACGTGTTTAATTATATATTAAAACACAAAAAATTTTAATTTATAATAGATAGATTAGATAAAATTTAAAAGAATACCACGATTCCGTATATTATTCACCGTGTATATTATTTTTTAATTGTTTAATTCGCGAGGAGCTGGATGAGAAGAAACTCTCATGTCCAGTTCTGTAGTAGAGATGGATGGAATTGATAAACAACCATCAACTATAACCCAAAAGAACCAGATTCCGTAAACAACATAGAGGAAGAATGAAAGGAATATCTTATCGAGGCAATCGTATTTGCTTCGGTAGATATGCTCTTCAAGCGCTTGAACCCGCTTGGATCACATCTAGACAAATAGAAGCAGGGCGGCGAGCAATGACACGAAACGCACGCCGCGGTGGAAAAATATGGGTACGCATATTTCCAGACAAACCCGTTACAGTAAGACCTACAGAAACACGTATGGGTTCGGGTAAAGGATCTCCCGAATATTGGGTAGCTGTTGTTAAACCCGGTAGAATACTTTATGAAATGAGCGGAGTAGCAGAAAATATAGCCAGAAGGGCTATTTCAATAGCGGCATCCAAAATGCCTATACGAACTCAATTCATTCTTTCGGGATAGGGATGTAGAAACAAAGGAAAGGGGTCTTTTGTATGAAAAAAAAAATAAAAAAAAATTGCAGGTTTTTTGTTTTGAACAAATAATATTTCTTTTTTTTATTTAGACCCTTGCATTGAAAACAAAAAAAATCGATAAAAAAACGATATGATTCAACCTCAAACCCATTTGAATGTAGCGGATAACAGCGGAGCCCGAGAATTGATGTGTATTCGAATCATAGGAGCTAGTAATCGACGATATGCTCATATTGGTGACGTTATTGTTGCTGTAATCAAGGAAGCCGTACCAAATACACCTCTAGAAAGATCAGAAGTAATCCGAGCTGTAATTGTACGTACTTGTAAAGAACTCAAACGCGACAACGGTATGATAATACGATATGATGACAATGCTGCAGTTGTTATTGATCAAGAAGGAAATCCTAAAGGAACCCGAATTTTTGGCGCGATCGCCCGGGAATTAAGACAGTTAAATTTCACTAAAATAGTTTCATTAGCACCCGAAGTATTATAAGGGAAGGCCGTAATATAGTTATAGTATTTGGTATTTGAATGAAACCGATTAATTAGTAGATTTTTTATATATCACGTATATACCTTTAATAATTCAGAAATAAAGATAAATAAAAAAAGAAAAAGAGCATGTTGATTATATCAAAATTTGGGGGCAACAAAAATCTTAGTTTATCATGAGTAAAGACACTATTGCTGACATAATAACCGCTATACGAAATGCTGACATGAATAAAAAAAGAACAGTTCGAATACCATCTACTAACATCACTGAAAATATTGTTAAAATCCTTTACAAGAAGGTTTTATTGAAAACGTGAGAAAACATCAGGAAAGCAATAAATATTTTTTGGTTTTAACACTACGACATAGAAGAAATAGAAAAGGATCGTATAGAACTGTTTTAAATTTAAAACGGATCAGTCGACCCGGTTTACGAATATATTCTAACTATCAAAAAATTCCTAGAATTTTAGGCGGAATGGGGATTGTAATTCTTTCTACTTCTCGAGGTATAATGACAGACCGAAGGGCTCGAATAGAAGGAATCGGCGGAGAAATTTTGTGTTATATATGGTAATCTTTCTGATAGACGAATTATACGCAGAACTTTCATATTTGTGAAAAAGAGAAAGGACAACTTTATAATATTACCCCTCTTACATTAGTTGATACTTCAAAGCGGTTTTACCTGGAATGAAACAAAAAAAAGATTCATGAGGGTTTAATTACTGAACAACTTACCAATGGTATGTATCTTCCGGGTTCGTTTAGATTTGAGATAATGAAAATATGATTCTGGCTTTTGTTTCGGAAAGGATTCGACGTTGGTTTATACGTATACTACCAAGAAATAGAATAAAAATTGAGGTAAGTCCTTATTTAAACCAAAGGACGTATAGTTTATAGACTCCAAAGCAAAGACTCGAATGATTCGGTGGTTTTTTCAATTTCAACATTCTTTCGTGGGGATACAATTCGAAGTTAAAAATTTCAAGAAACTTATTTTCTTCCAATAAATAGTAAGAAAAGGAATGACAAATATGAAAATAAGGGCCTCTGTTCGTAAAATTTGTGAAAAATGTCGATTGATCCGTAGGCGGGGACGAATTATAGTAATTTGTTCCAACCCGAGACATAAACAAAGACAAGGCTAATCTTTCTAAAGCAAAAAAGACTCTAGAAATCAAAAGTAACCGATGTACAGATGTACAAATAAATAAGTAAAAAAAATAAGGATACGTTTTGACATGAAATGGATATATCCATATATCTCTGACTTATATTTATGAGATGATAAAATATGGCAAAACCTATACCAAAAATTGGTTCACGTAGAAATAGACGTATTGGTTCACGTAAGAATGCGCGTAGAGTACCAAAGGGAGTTATTCATGTTCAAGCAAGTTTCAATAATACGATTGTGACTGTTACAGATGTGCGGGGTCGAGTAATTTCTTGGTCCTCCGCCGGGGCTTGTGGATTCAAGGGTACAAGAAGAGGTACACCATTTGCCGCTCAAACCGCAGCAGGAAATGCTATTAGGACAGTAGTGGATCAAGGTATGCAACGAGCAGAAGTCATGATAAAAGGCCCGGGTCTCGGAAGAGATGCGGCATTAAGAGCTATTCGTAGAAGTGGTATACTATTAAGTTTCATACGCGATGTAACCCCTATGCCACATAATGGCTGTAGGCCCCCTAAAAAAAGGCGTGTGTAAAAATAAACATTGAAGAGATTTCAAGAGAAATAAATAATTCAATGATTTGATCAAATAATATACTATGGTTCGAGAGAAAGTAACAGTATCTACTCGGACACTACAGTGGAAGTGTGTTGAATCAAGAGCAGACAGTAAGCGTCTTTATTATGGACGCTTTATTCTGGCCCCACTTATGAAAGGTCAAGCGGATACAATAGGAATTGCGATGCGAAGAGCTTTGCTCGGAGAAATAGAAGGAACATGTATCACACGCGCAAAATCTGAGAAAATACCACATGAATATTCTACCATAATAGGTATTCAAGAATCCGTACATGAAATTTTAATGAATTTGAAAGAAATTGTATTGAGAAGTAATCTATATGGAACTCGTAACGCGTCTATTTGTATCAAGGGTCCTGGATATGTAACTGCTCAAGACATTATCTTACCACCTTCTGTGGAAATCGTTGATAATACACAGCATATAGCTAACCTAACGGAACCAATTAATTTGTGTATTGAATTACAAATTGAGAGGAATCGCGGATATCGTATAAAAACGCCAAATAACTTTCAAGACGGAAGTTATCCTATAGATGCTGTATTCATGCCTGTTCGAAATGCGAATCATAGCATTCATTCTTATGTGAATGGGAATGAAAAACAGGAGATACTTTTTCTCGAAATATGGACAAATGGAAGTTTAACTCCTAAAGAAGCACTTCATGACGCCTCCCGGAATTTGATTGATTTATTTATTCCTTTTTTACATGCAGAAGAAGAAAACTTACAGTTAGAAAACAATCAACACAAAGTTACTTTGCCCCTTTTTACTTTTCATGGTAGATTGGCTAAACAAAGGAAAAATAAAAAAGAAATCGCATTGCAATATATTTTTATTGACCAATCAGAATTGTTCCCCAGGGTCTATAATTGCCTCAAAAGGTCCAATATACATACATTATTGGATCTTTTGAATAACAGTCAAGA
Organism: Prunus yedoensis; assembly: GCA_005406145.1. Classification (NCBI taxonomy): domain Eukaryota; kingdom Viridiplantae; phylum Streptophyta; class Magnoliopsida; order Rosales; family Rosaceae; genus Prunus; species Prunus yedoensis. The sequence continues at coordinate 29,923 of BJCG01002780.1, forward strand.
AGATCTTATGAAAATTAAACATTTTCGCATAGAAGATGTAAAACATATATTGAACATTCTAGAAATATAAATAGAAAGATAAAAGCATTTCGAATAAATTTAAATGGGTTATTTAATTTTTTTTTCTAAAGTTTTTGTATAAAAAGATAAAAATGAGTTTTGAATCTTTAGCACAATTCATATATTCAGAATAGGTCCAAAATAAAATTGAATAGATGTATCTAGGGAAAATTCACTTTGAAGCGACTATTCCCTAGATACACACGTGGTAATATATTTTTTTTTATTTCACAATTGAATCAATTTAAAAAAGACCTAAAGTTAAGGACTTATCAATAGGTAGTGTTGCTCCAATACCCAACCAAAGGGCTACTGCAGTACCAATCAAAAAGACGGTTGTCGCTACGGGACGACGAAATGGATTTTGGAATTTATTAACATTCTCCAAAAAGGGTACTGTTAATAATCCCGCAGGTACTGAAACCATTAAAAGAACACCCAATAACTTATTTGGCACTGTACGAAGTATTTGAAATACGGGAAAGAAATACCACTCAGGCAATATTTCCAAAGGAGTTGCAAACGGATCCGCGGGTTCACCAATCATTGATGGTTCTAGAACCGCTAAGCCTACGTTACATGCAATAGTACCTAAAATTACTACTGGAAAAATATATAAAAGATCGTTTGGCCATGCGGGCTCTCCGTAATAATTATGACCCATCCCTTTAGCCAATTTAGCTCTTAACACAGGATCATTCAAGTCAGGTTTTTTTGTTATTAGGATAGGTGAATTATTTTATATCCATCCCCCGAAAGAACCGGACGTGATAATTTTTCATCATCCAGCTCGAGCACGAATCAAACGAATCTAATGGATCCATATAAAAAATAAAATCGCTATGTTATCCATATCCACACATAATCCACACATATATGAATGATTCGATGTAAGAAAAAGGATTCCCTTTTTCGAAGTTGCAACAACTACCCATTGCAAGGAATTCAGTTCTTACAGATAAATGCTCAATACCCAAGTAGGCTTACAAAATCGATCATGATCAAATGCTTTATGGGTCGTCTTATATCTTGCAATTGGCCTTTATCCCCTAAAATATCGAGACTTTTTACATACAAAGCAAAGGATTTACTTGTTACTAATATAGTCTAGCCTCTGTTCTTCTTTAGATCCCTTGTTTCACTCCGATAGTATCATAAATCGAGTCAATGCAGAGGAAATGAATGCATTTCTATACTATTTAGTAAGTGAAATATATAAAACATAATCCGGATTATGCCAATCACTTATTCTACTGGATCGGATCTTACGGAGCCTGTTCATATCATACACGACATGATCGGGTCTGATCATAGAAAAGATTCTCTTCAAACGAACCGGCCTATCTTCTGTATGGGGCTTACGCGGTGGTTGGAACAAAGACACATTTTTTGTTGTGAATTAAAATGTGGCAGATAGATAAGGGCATATATCTGCAAGGCCCGATCAATAGTTCAAGTCACACACTCCCATAATCCATTTTATCTTCGGAAAATTCGCTTCAACTATGAGTGTCAAAAAAATAATACATTTTTGTAGAGTTGAAGAGAAATATCCCAATACATGTCTTATTCTTTTCAATAATCCATATTTGTAGCAATGAAATACTATTGTTCCTACCCCAAGTGATAAATGATTGATTACAGATGGTATATATTCTTTATAAAGGACCAGAAATACCTTGCTTACGTATCATTGGGAAGTGCATTAACATAAATACGGCAGTAAGAAGAGGTAATACAAAAGTGTGTAAACTATAAAAACGAGTCAAAGTGGATTGTCCCACACTAGCACTTCCGCGTAATAACTCTACCAGGGGCGAGCCTATTACAGGAATAGCGTCTGGTACGCCTGTTACAATTTTTACTGCCCAATAACCAATTTGGTCCCGAGGTAAGGAATAACCAGTTACACCAAAAGATGCGGTCAATACACCCAAAACCACACCTGTAACCCAAGTCAATTCGCGAGGTTTTTTAAAGCCACCGGTTAGATACACACGAAATACGTGCAGGATCATCATTAGGACCATCATACTTGCCGACCATCGATGAACCGATCGGATTAACCAACCAAAATTAGCTTCAGTCATTATATATTGAACAGAAGCAAAAGCCTCTGTAACGGTCGGACGATAATAAAAAGTCATAGCAAACCCTGTAGCTACTTGTACTAAAAAACAAGTAAGCGTAATTCCTCCTAGACAATAAAATATGTTGACGTGAGGAGGAACATATTTACTAGTTATATCATCGGCAATTGCCTGAATCTCAAGACGTTCTTCGAACCAATCATAGATTTTATTGAGATAGGTAAATCACGGAGACTCCCCCCCGGAGAACCGTATATGAAAATTTCATCTCATACGGCTCAAACAGAAACACACAAATACTAGTTCTAACGGATGTGTGTAATAGAAAGTTTTAAATTTCTTAATTCTATGATTCATTTTTTCTGAAGATACGAAAGAATAAAAATCCGAAAACTCCTCTTTGTGGTTATAATGCCAAAAAATCAAGT